>KN726864.1:22982-34714 GCA_000816745.1 Ancylostoma duodenale
TTGAAGAAGAAAAATGAATTCGAAAGAGAAGGCTGAAAGTGGCGGGAAACTTTTGCGACAACCTAATATAAATTTGCATGATTATAATCACCTAAGCAGAATGGTGATTGCCATAACCATTCCACTGGGGTATCGTGGGAAACGAAAACATAGTATGTAAAAATCTTCATAATCAGGAAATACAAACAATTTTTAAAGAAAACCTTTCCGATTCCGACAAACCTGAACTTCAACATAGAGAACAACCATATTAGATTATTGCTCAACTCCTGCACATGTCATTTTCCTTAAAAATTCCACAAAACTAGAAAAAATGACAGCGACAAATTTATCTATAAGATAAACATGATACGATGATGCATGCTCAGTGCAGCGATAATCTATGTGCAAAATGTATAATGATTGGTACATGCTGTCACTGGAGAGAGGAGCACCCATTAGATTTTGCTAGAACGTCTGCGTTTGTGGTACCTCATAGCTTTCTTGCTGAAAGGAACCAGATCGCCAAAGACCAACGCCCAGCCTTCGTGCTGAAAAAAATGTTCTTGATGTTATTTTCATGAGTTTTAATAACAGGCTTGGTCCGCTTGTAGAGGCATTGAATGCGTTTGTGCGCTACACAGTGCCTTGCGAGGGGCATCCGATAGAAGGAATGTTGCATCGACAGCAGCAAAAGCTATTCTAATAGTGTTGGTCAAGTTAAAGAAGGGATTCCGT
This sequence comes from Ancylostoma duodenale, assembly GCA_000816745.1. NCBI lineage: Eukaryota > Metazoa > Nematoda > Chromadorea > Rhabditida > Ancylostomatidae > Ancylostoma > Ancylostoma duodenale. The sequence goes on from KN726864.1 coordinate 23,700, forward strand.
CCCTCATTCGTTGTTCCTCTACTAGTCATTTCCGTGACGTGTGATTGGGACCATGTTGTGGGTAAGTTTTGTAGCCGGTGTTTCAACATCATGACGATGGAGTTCCTAGTATGAATATTGTGCAAGAAGGATTCGTGATTCCTCTCTGAATGGGCACGACATTCATGTTTCACCTCAAACGCAGTATTACCTCCTGTCAGTGATGACCGGGATTCGAGGTCAGAATAGGTTGTTTCCTGTGTATGAGTCAGTGCGCTTTTTTGTGGACATGTTCTAGAGACAGCCTCCAATTATATGATATTATAACGACCTCGAAATGTTACGATTTCTCTCAAAGAAAGAATTAAGAATTTCACAGGGAGAAGAATTCGGTGATGGCGGCTCGCGCACTTATTGGGGCTGTGATATGATGCCACACCAATAGGATAATAAATTTCCAAAGGTGAAAAGCCGTGCCAAAAATGGTGGCTATGGGGCAGAAAAGGAAAAAGGGAAACGAATACAAGTGGCGTTTACATTTTCTAAAAAAAAAGAACAAGTGAAAAAACCTCACATAGCGCAATTGTGTCGTTGCAGCTACCACTGGCACACGGACAGCTGGAATAATGTAGATTTGCACTGGTGAAATATGTATAAGGTCGATTTAGGGACAATTGTTTTGGCATAACCTTTGTAGAAATCAATCATATTTTGTGATTCAAAACTCGTATATTCGTTCTCTGTGCATTATTTCCGAAAACATGAACGTGGAAATAACATTATAAGAATTATTTTCTAGTAATGTAATTATTTATAATTTTTTAGGATTACACGAAACAGCACAACGGAAATTTGACCCACCACCGTGTTTTACTTCGTGTCCATGCCCATGTCCATGTGCGGAGTCCTCATTAACGCTGACAGTGGTCCTGTAATTTGAGGCTCGCGTATGAATCTTGAGTAAAAGCCGCCTCCCCCTCTCAGGTGCATTCTAGGAACCTTGGATTCCAGCTTTCATACTTATCAAGAGATCGGCCCATGTTCTAATGAATGGTAAATGAAATAAATGAAAAAACCAAGACTAGCTTTGGCTGCTTCTGAGAAGGCGTGCTTCGCTTCGTCTTTGTCTTAAGAAATTAGAAGGAATGGTTAGGGTCAGTCGAAAACTTCCTCCCCTCCTCACCCTCCAAGGGAGTAAGTCAGGACCCATGTAAAGACGTTTGCACAATCGGGCTGCGATAATGCTGTATTTCGAATGTGAAAGTATGGCTGTGACTACATTACGAATTCATGAAGTTGCCATCAAATGTAAACAGTTACTCTAACTTTGGTCTTATTTGGATACCTAAAGAGGCTGACACTGACACTGACACTCAACAGCGTGTGCATGTCCGCAAAACTATACCAATATTTTCGGGCATGTTATAGATCTTGTGCGTACTAGTCAAGGTGATGGAGCTTTTAGTGTGCAGTATTCAACGTGGTACCTGCTACGGAATGATAGAAGGTATCGTACATGAATCCTAGCTACCATAGATAACAATCTATAGGCAGCACAGAAAACTTCTTGTCGGAGATCTTGCCAGTTTTAAGGGACGTAGGACTCACAGAATTCATATCTAAGGATAGATAAAAAAGAAAAGAAGAGAGAAAAAAGAGAAATCTATGAAAACGAGGTGCATTTTTCTGTGCACCTTGTCGAGTTCCGTTGATACTCGTAGGTCCTGTCGCGCTGAAGACTCACGCGCGCGCATGTCAGCGAGCCCGCGTAATTTGGCGCCATGGGCACCAAAAACTTCAAGTTGACATCAGTCCATGACAATGTATTCAAAGGTACAAGGCAAGTGTGAAGGCAAGTTATAGTGCTCCAATTACTGTTATGAAAGTCTTAGCTCAGAAGTGAATTTTCCGTGAGTGCAACCTCTGGATGCAGTATCCACGGGAATTCTGAATATTTCGTCTATGTTTGTTTGTGTTCTGTTTGTGATTTTTCGGATTTGACGACTACTTCGCTACACAAACCCCAGGGAAAATCTGCGCTATTCCAAGACCACCTAGAATCAGAAAGAATAGTGAGAGGCCTCGTCATATGAGTTGCCGCGTTGGAAGTATAGCTTGATTAGCATCTTCTAGCATTGAATACGTTACTTGCCAGCTGTTTTGGAACGGATTGCGCCCCTTGTATTTCTATTTTCTCTCCCTGGATCTCTATTTCAACATTTTAGACGTCTTTTTTCCCTGCTTCGCTCTCAATATTTCACATCCCATTTTCATGCTGTACTTATGCCAGTTTTACCATTTCGCCGCTAGTTTTATTTCATTGGAAATCGAATCTTACTTTAATTGCTGTTCTTGGGGCACTTCTAACAGTTCCCGAGTCCAGTCGTCTCTAAACCATGGCATGCATAGTAGTTCAGTGTTTCAGTAAAAACTCGTTAGCCGAACATGAGGTTGTCAGTAATATGCTGAGCCGGTTCAGTGCAGAACTAGTCAGATTTGCGTGTCATCCTGGCTTCTGTTGCAGTCTGATTCTTACCCTACTATTATCTGCAAAATAAGTAGTGAATCCTCAGTCAAGAAAACCTTCCGCTAGAAACACTGTATTATCACTTTTCTTATTCGATTACACTCCATGGCTCACGCAACCCATTCTACATTAGGGCAGTGAAATTAAAAGCTGCGAAAAATGTAGTTTTCCTTGTTTTTAAAAGTTTCGGGAATGAGTTTGTGTTTAGACCTTTTGAACATACCAAGTTATGTGAAAATTTCAAGATCACTTTTTTTTTCATAGATGCTACATCTAAAATCTTGTGGTTGGATGATAAAGGCCAGCTACGTACCCCTGGGCGAAGAGAACTAGGACAGCAAGGAGAAGATGCAGATGATTCATAACCACAGATGATGTTCAATGTTCGATACACACCTACTTATATTTTCCCCTCCTACTTCGGCAATTTTTCTGGAAAAAAAAGCCATGTAAACTTGAAATTCCAGATTTGACTTGACATCTCGAGGTAATGGAAGTGTTTTTGTTTCGTTGTTGTGACGGTGACCCGGGCCACATGAACCAACAACCAAAGAATGAGATTCATTGCTTGGGAAGTGCCAACGAGTTTCTGCGAATGCGCGAACTACAATCATCACGGGAAGATTTTGCAAAAAGTGCAAGGGTATGGTCAGCTGCGTTCATATCTTTGTTGGCTATTGGTGCATTCCAAATTTTCTGTTTAGATCCGCAAAAGAATAGATTTGCAGGGGTGCGTAAGCATGACTGAAGAGAACGCTGCCACAGTTTCTATATCCTTCGATGGAGGTTGCAAAAAGACACGAGTCGATTCTTCTGTCCAGATGTAGAAGAAGGTGACGAGATTCGATCTGTCAGAGATGATTTCTTTCAAAGAAAAAGACCTTTGAAAACTAACTGGTAATATGGGAAGCGTCGCTGAGATGAAAGTTGGCTCTCGGCATGCCAGACAGGAATGGACTCAGAATTAACATTACTACTCTATCTACTTATCCTTATAGAATAACAGGAGAATATGAACTTCTTGTACATAGCGGCGAGAAATAATATCTTACTGCCCTTGGGGTAGCGGGGCTTGATGGGCCGGACTCGGAGGGGTCTTGCGAGTCACTCGTCTGAAAGTTGCGGACGATGAACGGATGTCGGGGCTAGCGGCCGATCTCCGGCTCTATAAACAGCTTTCTCTCCCACAAGTAACGATTAAATCCAAAAAGAAATTATTCAGCCAGGCACAGCTATCCTGCTAGCACTTTTCTGGACAACCTATATGTATTATATACAACTCCTGTTGGATTAATTGACGGCATTTCTGCCAGAGAAGCGCAGTGGGAAAAAGGATTCTCATGATGCATGTTCAATGGGGGTGTCGATTAGGTCCGCCGCGAAATCCGAAATGTTTCGGAGATACACGCAATGTTAACGTTAATTTTACAGCATGATTTAGACGATGTACTGGATTAGTTTCCCTTCCTGTGCTTATTCAAAAGTATGGCTGGTTCTGTGCACTTGACCTGGGGTGAATCATACATTAAACTAACGCGACGCTTTTTGGTTGCACTGAGTGGTACCGAAATGCAACGTATCGCATTGGTTTCACAGTATTGGCCCTACCGTGACTTATGACAGCAACACAATCTCCGTTTGTACATAAATTGTCACTCATACCATGAAAGCGAAACGCGAACCCAACGGACAAACAAACATGAAACCTATACATTTCGACTCAGAATTGTGCCCTCCTCATTACCAAAGTCCCGCGAAGCGGGCAAGTGCGAGACTCGCCAGAGGCGAGTCGGAGCACTTGTTATAATACTGTAGTAGCGTTTCCAGGACATGGATTTGGTAATGGATGGGGTTCATGAAAACATCGAAAGGCGGCACGCAAACACAAGAAAAGCCACTAGAAGACTACTACCTGCCTTGTGCATTACGCTCTCTTCTATCATCAATTGAACATGCGAGCGAAGAGGACAGTCAGAAGAATGTAGAAAGGACCCATCACTGTATACGATGCTTGTTGCTTCGTGGATTCTCACTTATATTAACATATCCCTTCACTCGTCTACAATTTTCGCCTGGCTCTCAGAAACGCACCAATAAAACCAGGAATCTTATACTATCTCATGATGGTTCACTACACCACCGAGATCATTGGTGTGTAATTTTTGGAGAAATCAACTGTATTAACTACTTATGTTGATGCCACGCTGACCCAGACATTTCGATTTAAAATAAGGACAGAAAGGAAAACCGTGGGATACATAAGCAAAACATCAACACCAGCAATGTAAGTGGTGCGGCAAAGCAGACTAGGCTAGGATTCATAAACGCATCACTAAGAGAAACCAGGGTAGCAGACCAATATTCACCAGCTGCAACTCTTAGCATTGCGAAGCCTATACCAGAAGTAGAAATGATATAGCTGGAAAATGGAACATTCGAGCGAACTCGCCATTCCAACAAAGTTGTAAAGTTTTTATTGCTCTTTCTCACAATAATATGGATCTAGCAATTGACAAGAGTCCGTTTCGAAAAGTACGATAAGGAAGCGAGTACCATTGTAAAGTCCAGTGCCCTGCTGACCTTCGTTGGACCGTAAACCCCACCAATCTCCATTGTAAATCCTGTAAAAAAAACAAGAGAACTTCCAAACTTTGAAAGAAATAGGTATAGAAGTGTAAAATACAAGTAACACACATGGTCAGAAATTTTTCCCAAGGCACAATCTCAACATCTCGGAGGATCTCCGTTTTGGTGATATTCTGGAGTCCTTTCAGGCAGTAGACATTTATCTCTCGTTTTCCCTCCATCCACTCCTAAAATCGGTGATCATTGGCTCAAAAATTACGTGGTTCTGCTTCCATTACTACGCAGGGAAGACATTTATGATATCTATTAGCGAATTTCGTTGTTAGTCCCATCAGCGTACAACTGTTCTATGTATTCAGTTTTCCTTTCCGCAACGCATAGCGACTTTCGAGTCACCCTGTATGAATCAATTCTGGGATTGCATTGTTCATGCAACAGCTCAAGCGTACAAACTCACTGTAGAACTTATCCCTTGAATGCCCTATATTATGATGTGCATATTTCATTCTATTCTAATAACTTCCTCTTTATTTGTATTGAAATCTACTGCAGTCTTTCACAAAATTAGTCAAGTTTTGACCATTAAGGAAAATAGACCCCCGAATCACATTCCAGTTCAACTCCTCCTTCTCTCCTATCACCTGATGAATGGAAAGCCTTAAAATCCTTTCAAAACATACCAAAATAATCCGGTTGATGGCTTTGGCTGTAACGTTAGGAACAGACATTGTTAGATCATAACCTCGAAATAGTACAATTTGGTCGTCAGTGGCCCCAGTGGTGAAGTCAAAATAAATTGCTTGAGAAGCATGCACCTGGAATAAAATCAACTGAAGTAACTGTGGTGAAATATAAAACAGAAAGACTTACCACCGTGGAATCGAAGAATGGAGTATCCAAGAAAAACCCTTCCTGTTCGCGGAGAGGATATACTTTAAGATGACATCCTGGCTGAAGAAACCGCAGAAATGGAGAAACAATGGCACTCGCTCCTGTTGTTATGGCAAACTCATCCTTTGCAATCAACGTCGTCGTCGGCTGAGCCATTAGAACCTGCTCTTCTTCAGGATCCAAAGCACTCTGAAGATTGAGCGATTTTCACTAGCTGCAGCAATGATGCGTATGTTCTCGTCTTTATCTCTTCAGAGATAAATTGTGTTGGGATCTTGCGTAAAATTTGAGTTTTTTTTTTGGGAAGGACGTAGAACGCATATCAAACGGTGAAATAAGAAAAAAAAGCGAAAAATCAACGATGTCGGAGTACTGTTCTCGGCGAGGCTGCATTTGCGCCCCTTGACTTTTGTAGATCCTCCACGCAAACTTCGCTTGTGCAAGTTACCAAGCCCTTGTTGCCTGACGCTTCGTCGCTGCTAGTGCATGGCTGGCGCACGGCAGTGATTTGAGGATCTTACTGCATAAATCATCATTCCTTGTGTTTCACTGTTATAGGTTGTGGCGAAAGTTCCCCGCCGCTCACTTTCGTGCATTGCCAATTTTTCCAGGGTTGTTCCGGAACTTTCTATTCAAAACAAATATAGAGGTCTGTCGTGACTCTCGCACGACTTCCCTTTGAGGACTCCTTCGACCGGCGTCAACATTCCGGTCTGGATCCGCTACGTAATGTGAATCGACGTCCTATACCAATTCAAATACACTTACGTGGAGTGTGCGCGCCATTTCCACCGGCGCTCGCACGGGATACGGTACTTTCTCAAGACCGCGCATGCCCTCGGACACCGTTCCCACGCGGCAGCAGTATAAAAGGCGCCTTCGCGCTCTCATGGGCCCATTCGTTGCCTTCGTTCGTCCGACTCCGCTCCGCGCAGCCGCAATGGCCCATGGTTCCACCGAAGATGCTGGTCGCCGTCCTGCCGTTCGAAGATGATGATGGATGCCTCGATCGCTTAGTCAACGCTCCAGAAGATCATGTCGAGCCGCTGTCACGATCCTGCCAGTGCCGCGCGTGTCCACCAGGCCGGTTCATAACTTGACCCGATTCCATCTTGTTGTATAGTTTATTATTGTATTGATGTCATATATGATGGGGAATATGAAGGTGGCTATTTACTTGGTGTAATGGTGTGAAGAAGAAGGATAATGTGAAGATCAGTCATATCTGGTAATATCCGCTTCAAGGTCGCAAGTTATATACGAGGTTCTAGGATCCGTTCGGGTTAGGGTCACAGCTAGTCTACATTAAGTCCGCTAAGTTAACGCTCGCGCCCGCTTGCCGCTCGCTTAGGGTAGTAGGCCTCTAACACTTCGCCCGCTGGCTTGCGAGCCCACTGTTTAGGTGCGCTGCGGTACTACCCTCTAGTCCTTGTGGGTTCTGGTAAAACCCTCTTTTGCCGGGTCCGGCTTGGGTGCCACCACCGACGCCCAGGCCGGGCGCGACAAGGTCAGTCGTCTACGTCTACCTATATAATATAAACGTAATTTGTCCTACCATTTTGTTGCAATTAAGACCGAAAAAGTCGTCATTGATGATAAGTATATTCTGCTGTTGCAGCTTTGTGAGCTCTGGAAGCACAGCAACGAAACGATGCTCCAAAAAACATATGTCGCACGACAGGCTCCTCTCCTCTACCTCTTAGTATACGGTGAAGGTTTGGTTCCGCATGTCAAGAAACGGCGGCCTGGACTTAAGCAAACCACGATCCGACCGATAGGGTGAAGTGAATCACGAGCGCCTCCTGGAGCTGATTGAAGAGAATTCATGACATGATACCCGCGAGCTGGTGGAGGAACTTAGAGCTATTAGGCTGCAATAGCTTTTCATCTACACTTCTTCAAAGAGAAAAGGATATATGGCGCATGTATTCATCATGGTCTGAGCCTCCACCAGCTTCAAATGCGTTGAGTGCGCTCTTTAACTTTTTAGCGTTTAACAGAAGTTTGTGCTCGGTTTCCCAACCTGGTTGCCAGTGACGAGAAGTGGGCTCCTTATGTAAGTCACATGAGGAAATGTGGATGACTCGGGCGCAGGTGACCATGGATTCCACCGCCGAAAGAGAACTACCTCATCAGAAGACAATGCCCAATATTTGGTGGAATTGCGAAAGAACCACTCATTGGAAGCTGCTGCCAGCAAACCCTAATGTTACCGCAGGAATTCCTGTAAATAATTGTGGCACATATATAGCGTAATTGTCAGTTGTATTGAAGAAGAAAAACTAATTGGAAAAAAAAGGCTGAAGGTGGCGGGAAACTTTCGCGACAACCTAATATTTGTAAAACGAATGAAGCGTTTTTCACTGATGTGAATCCAACTTGAGACCACAAAATTTCGAAGCCGGTGATTTGAAACGGACTTATTACCTCATTTTCATTGAAAACACCGTCAAAAATGACAGTGTTGCTTCAGCGCCAACAGTTTTCGCACTATTGCTCTTATGCCAGCACGGTTTTTCCACGCAAATTGCGGGAAGATGTGGCAAGTTGTAAGATTTAGTTCTCCTCAATGGTCATGAATTCCGCCCTAACCCCCAAGACAGGCGCGCTACATGTCAGAATGTGTCAGAGTGAGTTAACAGGGCTGGGATTCATGAAACTATAGCCAAGCAAACCCAGGCTAGCAAACCAACTTTTGCCGCCTGCACCTCTTAGCACTATGTAGTCAATACAATAACCAATCACGCTGGCCATCCTCGGTTTGCTTGGTTATCGTTTCATGAATCCCAGCCGAGGTCAGCAAACCGCGTGTGAGGCGCTGCTGTGTGTGGACTCATGAAGCCTGATCTTTGCTGCGGCAACGATTCCAAAATGGGATGAGCCGCAAAGGTTGACGCTCTCCTACAAAATTCCCACATGTCTTCAGGCGGCGTCGTTTGGTGCAGCCGCGGCAAAAAAGGTAGGAGAGCTGTGGCAGCGCGTGCCATTCAGATCACCCAGGGTAAACGTGTCAACACCCTCCAAATTTATCCACGGTTAACATGAGCGTCATCACGCTTACCCTGTGTAATTTCAATCACTCGTACAGGCCCTGCTGCTTCCGGATCCATGTCGAGGATATTCCACCCATGCGTATCCATGGCGACTGGCGACAAAAGTCAGAAAGCTCGTGTCGCCCTCGCCACTATGTTTAAAAGCCATTTATTTCCCAGGGAGAATAACAGCAGTCAGAGAAAAAAGAAAAAGCAAAGACAATGTCACTGTGATCCCTAATCTGCACAAAAGGCTAAAACAAGTTTTTTGTAGAAGATTATAAAGAAACTTCAGAGCTCATCGTACTGCATAGGAGTTACTAACCAGTCCAAAATACATCGCCCTTATGTCCATGTACGTCGAAAAATGAAATAGTGTTGATAGCGCCACAAAGCGAGCACTGCGGTTGTAACGAACTCCTGCATACATGAACTTCCGTCCCTTTTTCTCTATAACTCTAGAACAGTTGCAGAGAAAACAATCCGTTGTATAATGAAAACAGAGATGTTCATACCTCTCAGCGAAACAACCACCTTCTCCATCTTCCACAAAATGCAAGATATAGTATTTTGAAGTTTTCATCCTCATGGGCGGGCCCGGTCGGGGCCACGAAATAGATAGTTCTACAAAGTTCTGGACTTTATCCTGAAAATGAGCGCGTAATCAATGGGCGATGCTTCCTACTGCGGAGCCACTGGCTTTTCTTAAAGGAATTTTGCAGTTTAACAATTCGAACCTGTTCTCTTCATGAGAACAGGCCACCACAACTTTCTAGCAGAATAAAAGGCCGAAAAAATTTTTTTTCAATTTTTTTTTCAAACTGATAGTTTCAAAACGGTGCTACTGAAAAAACAAAAAACTTACGAAGTTGTCCATATCACAAAGAGTGATATTAAAAACAAGTGTTCTTAGTCTAGTCACCAACGAATAGGACTCCTTGCTCAGAAACATGAAATTCCGTAAGGTAGGAAATGGAATGTATTCGAGAATTTTGATCTTCACATCAACTGGCAAATCGGGCCAGTGATGGAACTCAAATTCGTCGAATTTGCTCATATCGAAATCGAAGAGCAGACCCGTATCTTCTCTCATTTCTGAAATTCAGAATTATATGTAAGATTAGGATATTTATCATTTTCGTATGGTTAACGAGTTGAGAATGAATTTACAGAAGTGAAGGGTTCTATGGAAGGGTGTAAGAGAAAGAAATTTGAAATCCAGCGGATAGAGCAAGACAGCACAATCACATCCATAAAGTGAAAAACATGGAACGGAAAAAGTTGGTGCTTCCACCCAACCCGGGGCTTCCAACCTGGGCAGCAGAGAAAACCGTTGGTGTAATTCAAAATTTCAGGATTTGGCCTCGGATGATATGGGCATACTGTTTTCTCAGCTCATATGTACAAAACGGACATGGGAAGAAGTGGGAGCAGAGGTTCTAGGACTGTTGACTACGCTGAGCTGAAGGCAAAACTCCCCTTTCTATCCGGAAAAATGCTGAAAAAAGAAAGATACTGCAAAAACACCCATGAAGGGGTGGCTTCCGTTCGATCACATTTCGTCACAATCGAAAGACAACCACAATTCTATGTGTTGTTTTAATCTTCTGAGTTTTTTCGTTTCCGGATCGAAAACCGGAACATCAATGGAGTAAAACGAAATGCCCATGAGAGCCGTAAAAGGAAAACGTGAAAAGTGGGAAATTTTTCACACCAATAAGGAGATATTAATGGGACAAGAGCGATATCAATCGAACAAAGGCTTAAAGCAAGCAAATTTATAGCAGCTGAATCGATAAGAAGCCATTTAACGGGGGATGAAAAGGCGAAGTGTTGTTTACGTCTAAAAATCCGTGTCAACTAAGAGTGCAAGGCATGACTAATACACTAGACTATAACATACTAAAACTATAAAAAATTCGTACTTAGGTTATTAATATGGCTTTCTTTGTCAGGTTTTCTCTTTAAACCCTGATGGTTTTAAGATTATTTTTTACAAG
>KN726865.1:0-16564 GCA_000816745.1 Ancylostoma duodenale
ACAATTCCTTAATACAGCCGTTACACATCACAAATCCATGCCTTTGTTTTTTCACAACAAAAAAGATTTAATTTGATTATGTGTCCAATTAAATTTCGAAAAATAGAGAATGAGGTCGAACTCAGGAAAAACCTAGAATCCGTTATCTGCATTGGTATGCATGGGGTTGAGAAAATGGTGGGTTTTGCAGCGGACTTGCATCGGATTCGGAAACGCATGGGTTTTGCATAGATATGAACGAGTTTTCATGGGTATGCATGGGTTTTCGAGGCCAACCAAGCCTTCCATCCCTCCGGGGTCGGTGTATTGGTACCAGAGGAGTCTGGGAGGATGAAGCACTAACTTGGTGCATCGGGTGCCCCCCGCACATCACTGTACAGGGCACATACGCATTTAACGCCTCTACGATATCCAGATGAAGTCGAATGACGCATCCCTTGTGATATGATTGATTAACGCGGACAACTTCATCCTTTATCCTTTATGCATGTGTTTCGCATTGACCACTGCTGGTATAGAAGTATTGATATTAAAAACGCTTGTTTTGCACAAGCACGCAAGTGTTAATCGTGAAAGTTGCATGTTTCAATCTCATGCAAAACACGGATTCTGTGTAGTTTTCCTGAGGAAATGTGGTTGCCGGTGGGTGAAACATTAATCCAACAAAAAGAGGAGTGGGGCTCACCCAAGACAAGTACATTGAAAGGTCGTTCCCAACAGATTTGTCTACTAGTTCTCCTGATTACGGCTAAAAAGAGGCGAATATTTCTGAAGCTCAGCCGTTGACAACGAAATACATGTGGGAAAATGGAATTAATGACGTACAATCGCTTTTCCTGCCTACGCGGTGTTCTTCATGAAGAAAAACGACGGTTGCTGATGAGCGACGCTTACTAAGCTTACTAAGGTAAAACTCAAAATGCGGTAGAGCTGCGTTGGTGTCCAAATCGTTAAATGGAAGGCTTCAAAGGTATAGATTTACGAAGGTGCACCCACTCAAATGGCTAATTCGCTATAAAGGTCTGTGATAGGTACTGAACTCGAAAATTCTGCAGAAAAACCATCGTAACTCTTCAAAGAGCATACCGCAGCGAATGTGCGAAAGCAGAGGATGGTTTACACTTCGTTGCCAATGGGCCCTTTAAGTATCCTCCCCTCGTGAGCAATAGAGATTAAAGAGGAAAGAAAGAATAACAAAAACAAGAAATTATTGGTTTGATGAATGAGTTGGTGCGGTTTCTTCCCTCCCATTTCTGCCGCGTTTTGGAGGAAGACACGTAAATTTTGTGCTAATTCTAATAAAATCTATGATTTCGATCGCAGCGACCATACTGATTGTATATTTTTCGTGAAGCTCATGTGATTGCTATTCAGATGCGTAGAGACATCGTCTATCTGGTAGCGGTAGCAGGCGACCAGCACATTGCGAGTTTTTCAAAAATTTCCTCTTGAAATTCACCCATTTTCGGAGGAAATGTTGCTGGAGGATGTTGTATTAGACTGGTATTTCGGACTGAGGGATTGGATAAACTTACCGGGTCGAAGAAAATCCGTGCGTTTCTTCCCTAACCATCAACCACAACCAGTCAGCCCACTCGTAAAAGTTGCGGTGAAGTCTACAGGGTGGTCTACATGAAGTGTGACGGGCTATAGAACAACAATTTCCGGACGCTTTCTTTCGCTTTTTTGTGCTGTTTACGCTGCTATTCGTTTCCCCCGCATTTCCTGGTCCTATTGTGCCCAGCCTTATTCCCTGTTTTCAGACAAAGATGGTATAGCTTGTGGATGATTCAGCAATAGTCACCACGTACAAACGCGGGTCGTCAGTTTCCAAGATTTCGAAGACGCTCAAACTGCATAGGGAACAAGTACACTGCCTCATAAAGGAATTGAAGAGACGGTAGGGATTGAAAATCGTCCGAGAGGAAGACCTATACGAACTGCTATGACCCCTGCTCTGTGAATGGTCATCAAAGACAAACTTCGCGGAAATCCTGAAAGAAGCGTTAGACTCTAGGCGAGGCTAAGGATCACAAAGTAAGCCGTTCAACTATGCAAACACTGATCTGAGATGATTTCGAGTTGTATCCTTGCAAATTCGCCAAAGGAGAAAGTCATACCGACGAAATAAACGCCTCAAGCTTGGGAAAATGCAGAAAGAACCCCGACCCTTGCGACCGGTAACAAGCTTGACCAGATTCTCTACACAGACGAGAGGATAGTTACCGCTGCACCACTCCGAAATGGGCAGAACCTAATAATTGAAAGAGAAAACTCATTTTCCACAGTCCGCGATGATCCGGGCAGGAATATCGGGCCTGAGCAAGACCAAGCTTGTTTTTGTCCAACAAGGAGTTAAAATTGGTGCGGAAGTCTATCAGAAGCAGGTCGAGAATGCAATGGTACCTTAGGCCGAAGGAAACGCTAAGGACATTGAATGGACCTTCCAGCAAGATTGGGCACTAGCCCATGGTGCAAAAAAGAAACTTGGTGTGGGACCATTCTTCTGTGTTCCTGGACGATGGGTTTCTGGCCATCAAACTCGCCCGATCATAGTCATCTGAATTTTGCTATCCGGTCATTCCTGGAGCAAAAAGCATGCTCTTTCAAACACAGGTCACTGAATTCGCTGAACACAACCCTGGTGAGGAGGCTTGGGATTATATCTCGAAAAAAATGATGGCGCGCATACTCGAAAATTTTCGGAAGAGATTGGATGCTTGTATAAAGGCTAAAGGCAGCAGTTTTCAATGAGCTGGATGAGGTCTCATGTGGAATTTTTTTCTCTATCAAATATACGTAAAAAAGGCCTATTTGAATTGATTGGTGCGGAGTTGTTTAGTTTTTCTTGTCACACTTCAAGTGGACCACCCTGTATAATCAGCGATTGGCCCTCACTTTACTCACGAGGGAAGGATATCAAATGTCTGTTGCAGTTCCGAATGAGATATGCCTCCTTATGTGAAGCTGGCAATGCTGATCTCGAATATGTTTTCCATTAGCGCTCAATGCTACTGCGGAAAAAGTTATAGCCTTGTCTATGCAGTATATGCGCAGTTCCTGCATTAACCTACCATAACTCCGTATAGGAGGTATTGCTATGAAAACTTGGTGCAGAATTCGTGATCAGCAGTCCAAGTAACTATGCATGCAAAATCTCAGCGAAAAATACATAACTACGGGTACAGAATTGCGCCTTGATCATTTATTACTACAACCATTTGCAAATGAACGATACTTCACTGAAGGCCTAGCGTTACGTCGTGTGCACTGCTTTGTGCATCTCGAAACGCTGATTTCAAAACTATTTTGATCTTGGTCCATCCTAGTCTATATAAGGAATGACGGCCGTTTTTCCAAATGCACGTGACAAGTGGATACTCATAAATTAAGGTAACTCGTATGTCAAGGTAAGGCATGGCTTAGTGGTAAGTGGCTCGACTCTCATGTATGCTCTCCAAATTCGATTCCCCTCGGAGACAGGACTTTTGCATTTTCTCCCACTCACTGTATTCCTGTGAAGATCTATTCTATGTAGTTTTATAAGTGTTTCTACCTATAGTTAGATATTCTGAAAGCTTGAAAGCATTTTGAATGATTCTCACTACCCCGACTTTGTTAACAGCGGATATGCTAATGGACTCACATGAGCCTAGATTTCCAAGGAAATCAATTTTGCCAAGATTTTCCGTAATAGGGTTATTTGAAGTGGTGAACTCGAATATGGTATCCATTCTGCGAATTCGCTCCATTTTTATAGGTCTATGGTAGGATTAACTGCAATTACTGCAAAAAAAACCGAATAAACATTTTGAATTTCGTCATTAAAATGGTAGTGCCATGCAAAATGATGTCGATAATCGTGATCAGCGCCTGAAACTACCCCTCTCTGCAAAATTTGGATGGATTCTGAGAGATGTCTGAACTACGCTATACCCAATGATCGTTGCCTCGTGAGTGCTTGTAGTAGTAAGTGATCAAAGTGTTATTACCCACCCGTAATTTTTCCTTTTTTTTCGCTGAAATTTTGCATACGGGTTTATTTAAGCTGCTAAGACCGCGAATTCTGTATCCGTCTTGCACAACAACGCCTTTTTTGTGGGATCACGGGAGGTGGATGCAGAGACTGTACGTTGGGATGTACTGCACAGACAAGGCTTTAACTTTTTTCGCAGTAGTATTGAGCACTAATGGAGAACATATTCGAGATCAGCATGGTCAACTTCACATTATGAGGCACATTTCATTTTGAAGTTCCATAGACATTTGGTCTCGTTCCCTTGTCAGACAAACCCTCGCTGGGCACACGCGACAGTCTCGCTGGGCACGCAGGTAAGGCCCCGGCAGAAGCAAGATTAGGGCGCGCGCCCAGCGAACTTGTTGCGCGCGCCCAGCGACGATGTCACAACCGGTCAATACCGAATGATGGTCAGGTGTTGAACGTGTGGGAAGGGGCCAGGCCACCACATAGAAGTACTGATGTTGCACGACCATCTTTACAAAAATGGCCGTTACGACCTCGCTATCATTGGGTGGGGGATAGCAGTTCAAAAAGATTGGCTTCACGCCCTCAGCAACCAAATCTGTCCACCTGATCTGACCGGCGGAGTCCCACTGATGTTGCTTCGTATGTCTTGCTGGTGAAGATGTGTTCCTAGCGCGCGCCTAGCGAGCGTCTTTCGTCGTCTGCGTCTTTCGAAAATCGTCCCTCGTCTGTCCCGCGCCTAGCGAAATTCTACTCCGGCAGAAGCGAACGACTTTACCGACGTGCGACTTCGAACTGTACTATTTTCTTCTGTTCCGGGCGAAGCGAAGCAGGGCTCGCTTCTCACGGAGACCTCAAACAGGCGCGCGCAACAAGCGAGGGTTTGTGTGAGTAAACGTATCATAATTATAGTCGCACCGCAAACGAAAAAGATAATCTTCACTTCCCTTGGCAGAGAATTCCCGTTCTAACAGTCCATTTAGTAGTGGCAAGTGCTCACTATATTAGCTCCAAATGCCGCATGAATCGAAGCCCTTGGGAGCTGACCAGGTACAGATAACGTTTGTGCATGCTGCAGGCCTCAGCCTCAGTAGGATAACCTGTCAAAATCGCTTTTTCTCTGGCTTTATCATGGAATTTGCAAGAGATCCTAACTCGCAACCCTAAAACAGGTCATATGGTGAATGAAACAGCTGTTTATCATGGAATGGCATAGGGAAAGATGCCTGACTGTATGACATGTCGGGACCAGTGCTAAACACGAATTGTGACCATTGCCGTTCCTTTTTGGTTTAGCAGCATCCAGTGCTCAGTTCCTTGAACGCTGCGCATGAAATGTAGGAGAAGTTTCTCTCTGTGTTGGGCTGCTTTTTCCGGTTTAGAGCTGCTGTTCCGGTGGGAATCCTAAACTGCACAAACTGTCCACACTCTGCGGTGGCTTACACCTCCCAGGACTCGTATCTAACTATTGGGTTACTTAAATCAGAAGAACTTTGAGTTTGCTCAGGTTCCCAAAGACGCACTTGACTTTCCATTCCTTGTTCACCTGGATGATATCATGTGGAACAGAATGAAGAAACCAATTCTTTGCAATTCACATGTTGTGAATGGTTGAAGTTATAGTAAAGCATGCATCACTTATCATGTGGCTTTCCGGATGTAACCTTCCAACTGTGCAGTAAGAGCCTTCAAATCCAACTTGGATAGGGTTTCCCAACACAGTATTTTGGGGCACATTATCTGCTCAAGAAAATTTGTCGAACCATGGCGTCACATTTTCAAGAATGTCAATGAATGTCCTCCACATCCTCACTGGGCAAACGTTGATGACTATCGGTTTCCTAACGTTCGCAATAGATCAGAAGGGCGTGCACTGCTGCGGATGAGTTTCAGTCGGTGCAGGATCCTTGCCTAACACTGTCAAATTTCAGGACGTATTACCACTCCTTCAGTAGCGAGTATAAGTTGCTTCCACATAATACAGCTTAGCTCAGCAATAGATCTTGTAATTACAGTATACAATGCGACTAGCATATAGGGACAGAACTTATGAATAAACCTAATAATTAAACCTCCAAAATGGTTTGCGCACCTCAGCTTTACTAATAAGCCAGCGTGAATCACCAAATATAGCCACTGCTTTGCATAGAGACGACCAAAAATTCAAAAAGGTAAGTGAAAAGTTGATAAAGTATTCCATCTGCAGCTAAACATTAATGTACATAGTAATAGGCTCGTCTCCTCCGACCAAAACTCTGATCTTTCAAAAAACACAAGTTTTAAATTGCCAATGGCTCTCACACTCGGCTCGCACCTCTAAGTATGCGGCTGTCTGGGTAAGAAACGAGCCCTATCCTACCAAACTTTGGCATCTCAAAAGTTGATCACTTCTATTTGAAAAAGTACTTCCTCTAACGATGCCAACTGGTTCTTGTCAGCCATAAACGCTTGTATGGCAAAACTAAGCACTGTACCAAAAACGTATGAAAGGAAGAAAATGTTCCATCGATATCGAATGCACGAAGGATGCCATTCTAACCATTTGCACTTGTGCACTTGGGATATTTGACACGCCATTACAAAATCCATTTTGATTCCATCGCGCGTTGAATCAGTGCATGAGCTGCTCTTAAGAATACAACTTTTGTTCGTCCCACCGCTTAACGCTACGCCCATCTTGAAGATTAATCGTTTCCAAATGCCTTTAAAGGCAGCAAGAGCCGAAATCCTCGACTTCGAGCTGAGGTGTGGGTGGTGAAATACAGACTCAGCACATCATAAATGTGAAACGAACACAAACAATGATGGCTTATCTGCAGAGAAAATGGAACTCTCGTCGCGGACACGCCTGGCCGTGTTCGTGTGCGCACAAGTTTTCCCCGGCCCCAAAGGCCATTGTGGCGCCTGGTTTGGTGCATGTGGTGAGTGCTCCTGTGAATTCAACGCATTTCGTAGTCCCTTTGCGCCAAAACCACGCGCCGCAATGGCTTTTGGGGCCGGGGAAAACTCGTCCGCACGCGAAGACGGCCAGGCGTGTTCGCGACGAGAGTTCCATTTTCTCTGCAGGTAAGCCATCATTGTCTGTGTTCGTTTCACATTTGTGATATGCTGAGTCTGTACTTCACCACCCGCACCTCAGCTCGGAGTCGAGGATTTCGGCTCTTGCTGCCTTTAAGGTGCCCAATAGCTCTGTTGAGCATGATAAGTTCGATCCCAGCATCTAACATTACAATTCTTGCCCTTGCTAATCTAGCGCTTTTTGCCATTTCTTTGGCATTTCCTGAGCAGGTTTTCCTCGAAACACCTATGCTAAAATGTTTAGTCCACATTTATTTTGTTCGCCCACGCCCAAAAACATCAAATCACTAAGAGACCATGGCCTCAACAAAAGGGTTTTGTGAAGAGGGTTCGCTAGCAGCCTGATCGGCTCTAGTTAGTCTAATGTAGCTTTCTCTACAGACGCTGAAAACAAGAAGGAGGTTGTTGCCCTTCTCTTTCAACCCTGCTCATTCAAGAGAGGATCCTAAACGGAATGTTATAAACGATGTACGACTTGTCATGGAAAGATACTTCAGAGCTTTTCGTCGAAAAAGCTTGCCCTAGTTCGACTGATCTAATAGGAGAGCGAAGGCAAGAAATAATGAACGCTTGGTGGACACTACTCATGGTTCGTGTTTTTTTTTTTCTTTTCCTTCTGAAGTCCCCCTTAGAAACTCGTTTCCCTCAGGTGCTCATCTTTGCTATACTGCAACATTCTGGTAAGTCATTCCACTCATAAGGACTTTACGAATTCATTTAGGAGTAAGCTTTTAGATCAATTCGGAATGACAGTTCCTACTCCATTTCCGACACCTGGGTAGCAGCGAAAGTAAGTAAGGAAAAGAAGACCAGCTTAAGGGACGGCTCTTTTAGAGCTTCTCCTTGAATAAATAAATCGATATTTTGTTGTGTTCTGTTTCATGTTTGTCAGGAGTAATCACCAGTGATGGACGGAGAGGATGATTAGGTGTCCAATTAAATTTTGAGGAATAGAGAATGATCCCAAACTCAGGAAACCTAAAAACAGTGTTCTGCATCGGTACGCATGTGTTCTGTGATTGGGGGAATCGTGGATTTCTCATGGGTTTTGCACTGGGTTCGCATCGGGTTCAGAGACGTATGGGTACTGCATGGATTTGACCATTGCTGATAAAGAACTACCGATATTAAGAAAAATCGCGTTTCGCACGAGCCCGCACGTCCTAATCGTGAGATTTGCATCTTTCATTCTCATCCAAAACACGGATTTCAGGTTTCCTGCAAAGATGGATCTTCCATGGTTGTATGTAGGGCAGTGACACAATAATCCGACAAAAAGAGGAGTCGGGCTCACCCAAGAGAAGTACATTGAAAGATAGTTCCCAACAGATTTGACCACTAGTTCTCCTGATTACGGCTTAGAAGAGGCGTATATTTCTGAAGCTCAGCCACTGACAACGAAATGCATGTAGGCAATTGAAATTAATGACGTACAATCGCTTTTCCTGACAACGCGCTCGCTGATGAACGCCGCTTATTAAGGTGAAGCTGAAAATGCGGTAGAGCGGTAGGTGTCCAAATCGTTAAATGGAGGGCTTCACAGGAAGAGATTTACAAAGGTGCACCCAGTCGAATGGCTCATTCGCTCTAAAGGTCTGTGATAGTTACTGAGCTCGAAAATTCTGTAGAAAAACCATCTTCAAAGAGCATACCGCAGCGAATGTGCGAAAGTAGAGGATGGTTTACACTTCGTTGCCAATGGGCCCTTAAAGTATCCTCCCCTCGTGAGCAATAGAGATTAAAGAGGAAAGATAGAATAACAAAAACAAGGAATTATTGGGTTGGCGAATGAGTTGGTGCGGTTTCTTCTCTCCCATTTCTACCGAGTTTTGCAGAAAGACATGTAAATTCTGTGCTAATTCTGATAAAATCTATGATTTCGACCGCAGCGCCGGTATTGACACAAAGTGACATAAATTAACTGATCTTGTTTTGGTCTACATTAATAACTGCTAATGAATGTCCGATTTATTTGATCGTATTCATTGTTTAATCACATCTACTCAAGAGGCATAACTGCTGGGGTGGTACAAATTTAGCCGAAATTGCCACTTCATCTGAGGTATATACATACAGGGGTATCAAAAAGTTTCCGGCCTGGACCACTTGCAGATTAGCTACCGCGGTGAAATCTTAAAGGAAATAAATATGCATTCCTCGAAGACCAAAACACTCTTCGTCTTGTCATTTCATTGGACATGCCCAACTTTATAAGATTTTTTATCACTCGAACATAAACACCGAACGTGGACTCTTTTTCGTTATTTGTTTTGTTCCGCTGGAGTGCCGTTTCAGATTTTCTCACGGATTTCAGTAGCTAGTCCCTAGACTCCGGCTGCAAACTGGCTGAATTTGCGAAATGCATTCGCATTGTCAAGAAGCAATACAATTTTATGAAAATGGATGTCTCATTGAAGAGGTTGAATTCCATGGTTGAATTTCTGCAGTCATTTTCCTTGGCTCGTTCCCGAACGGGGTGGAACAAAGTAGCATTGTAATTAACTACTTCATAGGGGTATGCATAGGTATGCAGGTGGTTAGGTGACAAGATCTTTTCTCTACCCCTCGGAAATTTGGGCAAGGCGTTTTCACCTCCGGTTCCGTGTTCGATCGCATTGGCCTCTGCCCATCCTGAGCCGTTAGTCGGCGCTTGGGACTTTAAATCTTGGCAGCGATTCGCAACTTACTGGCAGTCAAAATATCACAGAATGTCTTCTTCGCTTTTTACAAAACTCCCGAAAATCTCCTTTGAATATTCAACTGGAATTTTCTTGTTGAGCGCCGAAAAGGTTTTGGAGACTCAATGTTCTGCGAAGGTTAAAATTATTAGATGGTTACTTAGAAAATTTCCAAAGAATGTTTTGAATAGCTTATTAGATCCTTGCACACTTTCTGCTCCTAAAGTGCTTCTGCTCAATAATTTTTCCTACAGCGGCTGTAATCAGTCTTCGTCCCGTCTCTGCTCGTTGATCACAGGTCGCTCCGTTTCTGACCGATTGTCACTCCATTAAAAACATTGAGTTAAAAATTTTATGTGAGAATGCTAGAAGGTTTTCTCTTTGTTTAGAGTTAAGGGGCGGATTTAGATTTTGTCCAATAAGGTTCATTTATAAAACAAAAATTCGTCGCTTGCTTCTGGCTGCATACACATTCTTTGAGCGATAACCATACCTTGGCTTGAATAAAACGTCCTTATTTCTGGGAGGTCTGACGAAATCTCATGAAACGTTGCAAACTAACATGAAAGGCTTCACCCTACATGAAGCTCCCAAAACTGTACAGAAAGATGGAACAGGCGAGCGGAGGCCAGAAACTTTTTGATACTTCTATACATAAATCCCACTTAAGTGTCAATTAACTGATTACTGAATATGAGGATTGGATCCTCATATTCAGTAATCAGTTAATTACTGAATATGAGGATTGGATCCTCTGCGATTCTAACACGCATCGTGCCATGTTGCTCCGTCGAGAAGGAGCTCCGCCAAATCGCACCCCCACCCGAACAAGTGTTTCCTTCGCTACTTCTGGAATTCGCTAGGAATGTTGTATCGCTTAGAATGTTGGATTAGCTATTAGCGAGCTGCTCCCGCTAACACACACAGTCACCGGTAACATTTACGCCAATCAGCTCCAGAAAGTCCCAGATGCTGTTCGAGAAAAACGGCCGGAACGAGTTTTTTGTACATGATGACGATAGGCCCCAAACAGCTAAAGAGACCAGTGAAAAATAGGAGGAGCTGGGCTGGTAGATGGTTTCCCACCCACCCTATTCTCTTGACGTTGTCTCTTCCGACTACCACTTATTTCTTTCTCTTAGGACATTCCAAGCCAAGAAGAAATTGACGATGTTGAAAGGGCGATCAGCGAATTTTGCGGCTCCCCGTCTCTCCAGCTCTAGGAGAAGGGGACCGCTCGCCTGCCCTTTAGGTGGGACACTGCAGTGACTAACTATGGTTATTATATTGTTGATCAACTCTCACTGTACGCTGAGGAATAAAATAAAGCTGAAAAAAGTTCGAAACGGCTCAAGACCATCTTACCAACCTAATAACACGAAATGCCGCATGAATAGAAGCCCTTCGGAGCTAAACAGGTACAGATAACCTTCGCTTAAAATGGCTTTTTCTCTGGCTTTATTAGGAAATATGCAATAGATTCTAACTCGCAACCTTATAAAAGTTCATATGCTAAATGAATTACATTATCATAGCTGCTTCGCCTACAAACTGGTAGAGCGGCCGGTCCCCTAAGATAAGGAGGGATGCACGACTGGTCTGCTAACATAATAATGAGTACGCGGACGCTCCTAGAGAACAGGGAATGGTGCGCGGGCGGTTCTCTGAAAATGCCTGACATCCTACCAAACTTCTCAGAAGTTGAACACTACTTCTATTCGAAAATTTGCTGGCGCTAAGGATGCTAACTAGTTCGTGTCAGCCATAAACGTTTGAATATGGCAAAACTAAGCACTGTACTAAAAACATATGTAAAGAATAAAATGTTCCATGAATATTAAGTTTACAAAGGATGCCATTCCAACCATTTGCACTTGTGCACTTAGCATATCTGACACGCCATTACAAAATCCATGTTGATTCCATCGAGCGTTGAATCAGCGCACTAGCTGCTCTTAAGAACACAACTTTTGTTCGTCTCACCGCTTAACGCTACATCCTACGCCCATGTTGAAGATTAATCATTTCCAAATGCCTTTAAGGTGCCACATTAGCTCTGTTGAGCATGATACTTAAGTTCGATCCCAGCATCTAACATTACATCTCTTGACATTGCTGATTTCGGCGTCTTTTGCCGTTTCTTTGGCATTTCCTTCCCTTGAAACACCTGTGCCAAAATGTTTGGCCCACATTTACCTTGTTTGCCTACGCTCGTCAAGACATTAAATCACTAAAAGACCATGGCCTCAATTAAAGGGTTTTGTGAAGAGGCAGCTTGATCGGCTCTTGGTGACAAACTTTTCTTCAGAAAAGGTGTCACCTAGAGCCGATCATAGGCTAGCAGTTCTTACCATTGAGGGACATTGAATCATGATGATACTCTGTGTAGACTATTCTTTCTGGCGACATCCCTAATGTTCATCGTGTGTAGAAGTTTATCGGGATTTTTTTGAAAGTTCCCTCAGCGTTCATCAATATGGAGCGGTACCCTTTCCCTAAATTTCAATGTAGTTTTCTCTATTCCACCCGGTGACGCTGAAAATGAGGGAGAGGTTGTTGCCCTTCTCTTTCAACCCCGCTCATTTAAAAAAGGATCCTAAACGGAATATTATAAAAGATGTGCGACTTGTCATGGAAAGATACTTCAGAGCTCCCCCCTAAAACAGCTTGCCCTGCTGCGACTGATCTAACAGGAGAGCAAGGGCAAGAAATAATGTACGCTTAGTGGACACTACTCATGGTTCGTGTTTTTTTTCTTTACCCTTTTGAAGTCCCCCTTAGACAATCGTTTCCTTCAGACGTTCATCTTTGCCATACTGCAACATTCTGGTAAGTAATTTTACTCATAAGGACGTTATAAAATCAATGAGAAGTACTTAGATCAACAAGGGACGATTCTCACATTTCCTCCACACAGTGGACCGTATAACCCACATCCTAGACCGTGGCAGGGGAAGTAAGACCGGAAAAGCAGACCAGCGTAAGCGACTGCTCTTTCAGAGCTTCTCCTTGAACGAATGAATTGATATTTTGTTGTGTTCCGTTTCATATTTGGCAAGAGTAATCACCCATATCTTTTGCCAGTAATACAGGAGCCACAGCACATAACTTCAGAAAATTTGTCAACAGGATTTTGTTCGCAACTTACTTTAATCAGGAAAGAAGCTATATTCCTCATGAGTAGTGTTGAGCAAAAATTGAGTTTGATCCTTCGCATGAAAGAAAACGATTCTCAAACTGCATTGCACTGACCGCGTTAGTAATCGAGAGAATAAAAAATATAATACAATCCAATAGAGCCGATCGCAAACCGAAAATAGAATAGGTGAGTAGTGTGACCCTCCTCGAGTCTGCAAAAAAATCTAATTTGCTTCTATCTCCCACAATGACAAGGTTTGATACATACATACATAGTTTATACCAGTCGTAAGAATGGGCTCTGTCTGATACTATATTGACGTGGTTCAGGCACAGTGCTAATGAGAAAAAAGGATAATTTACTCCAGGGAGCTGCTCGTCAGGGGCCGCACGTGAGCAGAATCCAAGAAGGGAAGTTATTAGCTATTCCCCAAACTGGGAATATGGCCTAGAATTAGGAGTGCGGCATTAAAGCCGAGTTCACGCTAAGAAGAAGTGTTTGCAGCAGAAATCGTGCGTTCGAATGTTAGGCGCAGGCTATGTCACCTCTTACAGTCCATCTGTCACCTCACCTCTCTTAAGACACTATTTTATTTCCTAACCTATCCTTACACAGACCCATGTGGGATGCAGTTGCTGCATTAATAAAGGCAAGACGGCCCTGTTTTCTAGAAAAAAAAACTCGTTGCATATGAAGCGTGATGACGAAGGGGAAATCTCACCATATAGTTGAGATCACAGGTGATTTGTGTCCCTAACAACTTCTTATTTGGAAGCGGTGCTGAAAAATTATTCGCAAAATTCTCTCTCTACACGCCACGCTCCGCTTTTTGGTGTCTTGTTAACTCTGCAGTACTTACCTTCTAGTTTCTCTCATGAGAATGCTCATGGCAGCCTTTTTCGCTAACAAAATGAGCAGAAATTTTTGTAAATTTTCCCCGATTTTTGGGAGTTTCCAAAACATGAACTCTGAAAGCAGAGCCTTTTTAACGCACTGCACTACGATGAAGTTGGATTCATGTATAAAAAATTGTACAGAATCTCAAGTCTTCAAACTTAATTAGAGAAGCTTTTCTCAGTTTAGATTGAGGTTTTTTGTACTTTTTAAGATTTTTCAGTATAGTACATATGCAGTTAACTGGTAGATGCAGTCCATTCTTCTTTTATTTTTTAAGATATTTTAGATAGTTGGGAGCGTGTGGCGCAGTGGTAAGAGGCTCCCTGCGCACGCACACGATCAATGGTCCGATCCCGCCCGAGGCCAAGCCCTCTGTCCATCCGGGGTTGGTAACTTGGTACCAGAGCAGTCTGGGTGATGAAGCACTGATTTGGTACATAGGATGCCCCCCCCCCCCCCCCACAAGTCACTGCATAGGGCAGATACGTATTCAATGCCTCTACGATGCTCAGATGAAGTCGAATGCGTGGCGCATCCCCCGTGACGGGATTGATTAACGCCGACCACTTTATCCTTTATCCTTATTTTAGATATTTAAGCACTTATTCAAATAAGCTGCAGCTGAGACATACATTAGAAGGAATGCGAACAGTGTGCAAAGAGAGAATTTGTTGATGTTAATGAGGACAAAATTACCACTTGTCAGCTGATTGAGGACGTATCATTTGTTAGAAATGAAACAGAATTATCGAGACGGGCTCGTAACCGGATCAATTTGCGGGGAACGTTTTCGTCCAGATTCAGCTGGAAAGGGTTATTTGATGTTCTGATCACGAAATACTTTAGCACCAGCCCTTTTGTAGAGTTATAGTGGCATCACCTTTGCAGGATAAGGCAAAACGTCAGATCCGCTAGGAGAATGACAATAGTATTGGCTGCGGCCCAGCTAAATGGGGCTAATGTATGAAATGGATAAGGTATTTGTGTTTAGCATCATAAATAACTCTCTAGTGATTCAGCTAAAAATATTCTGGTATATTCACACTGAAAAAAAAAACGAAACAGTGCCTTATGAGTATTATTTCGATTTCCAATGTTATCAAAAAAAAAATCTTCTCTTGAAAAGTTGCTTGTTACTACTTTCGCCATTTCAATCTTCTTGTTCAGAATTCTATGTAGACTATGTATATTTGCACTTCTACAGTACGTATCATAACTGAAGACGCACACCAAAAAGGCCAATATTTGAATTCTACACTGAATTCTGGTATGCGCTATGATCATCACTCGGTTCAGCGTGCACGAAAACCCAATTAAACAAAATTCCAGCTAGAAGTGTGGAAGAAAAAGCGTCTTCCAGCAGTTGACCCTTATTTTGATCGTATCATAATTATAGGCGCACTTTCGAAAACCATCAATTTTATCATATAGAACAAGTAACAATAGCATTCCAATAATTTATAGGTCCTCCTTGTTTAGAGATAATATTGAAAATGTGATTTGGCATTGACTCGACTAATTTTTTGAGGACTTGGGGATCCTGGCGGTACCAGGCACGAGCGAGGTCTTCAGTATTGGCGGGTTTCCATATTTGTGATACTCACTGTAGTGCTCCGCCGCCGCGGATAGCTGCGACGCCGCAAACGCACCCGTCTCATCAGCGTCTGCGTTGCGTTAGGGCTTCATGTGGGACTACCCTTTACCACGTACATAGTCGTACGCGGGACAAATGTACCATTTGGTGTAGATTCTTCTTACGTTCATCCTCAACGACTGAGCTAAGGAGAATCCGCATCCATTGTATATTTAGCCGTGGGACGAAAAACAGTGAATATTTATCCGTACCCCTTCTCTGTATTCACTCTGATATCCACAACGGCGCAAATTCTATGCATCAGGACCTGAACTAGTACGGCTAGTAGTTGGTTTTAACCAATTGGACATCAATCAAATAAACGTGTCTCCCGCATTTATTCGAAGTGACAAAGTGCATTACATACGATCCCAGATGTTCGATAATCTACCACTATGGATGATCCCCATGAGCCAAAGTGAGAAGGATTTCCACTTCTACTGACGACCCAAAAGTGGTACAGTTTGTTTACCACTTATTTTGTTAACATTCTTGTGTATTCCTTACAGTTGCATACCAAAGCTGCAGTCAGAATCGCCTATAACGATAATTGGTGAAAGGGCTATATCACTGACTGGTTGTGATTGATGGCTAGAGAGGAACCGCACGGATTTTCCCTCGACCCGATGATAGATAAGTTTATCCAATTCCTTAACCCGAAATACTAGTCTAATACAACATCCTCCAACAACAACATTCCCTCCGGAAATGGGTAAGTTTCCAGAAGAAATTTTGGAAAACTCTATTTTTGAAAAAACTCGCTATGTGCGCGTCGCTTGCTACCTCTGCTAGGTGGATGATGTCTCCACGCATTTGAACAGCAAACACCTGAGCTTCACGGAAAGTAATATAATATTAGTAGGGAAGAACGAATGCGATGAGAATTGTCCGTCTAGCACTTCCTTTCTACTACAACATTATTAATCATATGCTAGTAATTATTCCACGAATGAATCTGAGGGTGACACATGCTAACCAGCCCAAACAACCGCCCATCCGCACTACGAAAACAATTTTTCAGTTATTTCTCCGGCTAGTGCTGAGGTGAGTGAACGAGCTAAAACTAAAAATGGCTCCAAGAGTGAAACAGATAGAGGACATAGGACTGCAATGGAATGAGACATGTGTATTGCAAAAAGCTAAAGCAATAAAAC
>KN726865.1:21412-36296 GCA_000816745.1 Ancylostoma duodenale
GTTTCGCCTTTTGATACGTAGAGGGGCATTGACATTCTCTGCGTAGTATTGTGCAAAAACTCCAAATAACCGAATAATAACTTTTGTTTGATTGATGAATTAATAACTTTTGTTTGATTGATGAATGAGCATAAAAATAAATAAGTAGAACGTGTTTCCTCGCGAAATCCGAGGTATCTCAGGAACGGTGTTCCAGAAGGTCCAATCATCCCAAAAGTGGCATCTCACAAGAACAGCGTCTGGTGCACTAATGCCAGGTAGGATTTCCTATTCCAGATGACATGATTTCCAGAAAATTCCCACTTAGACTCCAGGTACTACTAGGTACTACTTATCCGATCCAGATCGGATAAGGAAGTATCTTAAGATGGCACTGATCTTGGAATAAATATCCACACTAATTTTCTTTAACAGCCTTATTCCGTCAAAGAAATGTTAAGTTTACGATCTGTTACTGAAGATCATCTGAAGGATATTTATGTTTTTCGGTCAGGCACTGCAAAATGTGTAAATGCCTCTCGTAGAAGGAATGAGCAGAGGCAGACTGTTCGCTAGGTCCACCGACTGGAAAGAAACAGAAACGGTCTTGCAATCAAAAAAGGATGTTCAAAGCCAACCACTATCTGCGCGCTGACGCGATCGTAAGTGTTGTCATGTTTGGACGGTAATCGAATAAAGCCAACTGAGAAATTACTGCCAGCCTCCAACTTGTTTTCTTCGGGGCTTGGATTCATGAATGCATAACCAGATGTAACCAGGCCAGCAAACCAACTTTGACGTTCTCCGCATAATATAATTATGTAGTCTGTCGAATTACCACTCGCAGTAGCTATCTTTGGTTTGCTTGACTAGTGTTTTATGAAGCCCAGCCCTGACTTGTACGCGAGCACAGCATAGAGGACAAACACATGGATTTAATAGGAACAGTTTAGTAGAATTCGAATATATTGGAATGCTTGATCGCGGTAGTGTTGAAGGGTAAGTTCCCCTCAGTTGAGATCAAAAATCTGAACCTGCACGATGATTCTGACCAGGAACTTTGCCACAAAGTAGAATGTCAGATTTGCCTGCAAGAATGGCGCCATAACAGCCCTCACTTCCAGAGCGCCCGTGTTCCTGCTGTCAGAGAATACTTTTGGAAAAAAAACGTTCTATAATTATCAACTTATATGGTAAAATAAGCTGTCATCCAAGCTATGGTCCTTCATTGTACGATTCTAGCCCAAACTGTTATTGCATGGATAATTTTAGGAGATACCCTCTACATAAAGCACAGGATCGAATCTGTAATTCGGCCAGCCTTTTCGCATGCCTCGCCTCACGCTCAAGTATTAAATTCGATTCCAGGGATTTTTTTTTCGGATCCCCCTAAGAAAGGTGAAATTGAGCAGAGTACAAGGGATTACTTCTAGTTTACGATCTTTTAAAAACACAACCCATATCTACATATCTGGAATCTTGACGATAACCTAGTCTGGGTTGTAACTCTGTTGTTTTCTGTAGGCCGGCCTTTTTCACTTGGTTTTGATTTTTCATTTTTTTCCCGATAGGTACGCTAGTTTTTTGTTGCTTCCTGTTCATTTGTTTTCGCATGAGGCGCCTCATGTAAATTTATAAAGATAGCGCACTCATTCAATATGTGAAGAGTTTTACTTCTATTGAAACTGAGACAGTAATGAATCATGTTTGTTTACAGTACAAGCATCACTTCAAATTTCACAGGACAATCACCGTAAGGAATACACGCTGAGGAAACCAAAGGAAAGTTACTCCAAGATTACGAAAGTTGTCTGAAATCAACGAGATCAGCATTACCGGCAACTATGCATGAGAGGTTCGCAGACGACAATGAGGCGTTGAAGCGTCCTTGCCGGGCCTGAAAGCTGTATGTTCACAAAATACATAGGGATGTACACGACTGCCTGAAGTCACCTTTCTAAAACGTTTGAAATTGCAGGATTTATGATCACCAGCGCTTGGTACTGGAGTCGACACATCAATGCGCTTCGGAGGGCGTTCGAT
This sequence comes from Ancylostoma duodenale, assembly GCA_000816745.1. Taxonomy (NCBI): domain Eukaryota; kingdom Metazoa; phylum Nematoda; class Chromadorea; order Rhabditida; family Ancylostomatidae; genus Ancylostoma; species Ancylostoma duodenale. The sequence continues at coordinate 23,435 of KN726865.1, forward strand.
GTCGGCGTAGTGGACGAGTTCGCTCTTCAATTTAGCAGATTTCAGAACTATACAGAAGGAGTCAAGCAAATGGTAACATGTTCACCAATTTTGCAACAACTCGTTCGATTTCGAGGCCTTTGTCTTCGTCATCATTTTCACAAGCACCAAAGTCATCATATTGCTTTCCCGTTGAAACCAATTTCAATAGGTCGCTCTAAAAAAGAGATAAAAATAATGCTTCCTTTGTGACTTAAGTTTCTTCCCAAAAATTTCTTCCATTTGAAAAGTCAATTGCAAAAAAGAGATCCGACCTTCACACACCTACAGTACATCCCTTTCTCAGCAAACTTTTCAATTAAAAAGAATCTTCAAAAGATTCGAGCATCACTATAACATTAGAGTAGTACATGGTGGCTCTGATAACTTTTCAGCAAGAAACGCAGTCTGAGCAATGTAATACGTCGTCTATAAGCCTAGCGGCATTTCCTCCTAGTTGATGCTATCCTACCCTCAACTGCTGCCATCCTTGATCAATTGGTGTTAAAAAAAGGTAAACTTGAGCAGCAATTGAGGGAAATATGGCAGCAGCTGGGTGGAAATGACGCTAGGCTTTGTACTCGACATTTTCGGGCTACGTTTCTGCTGCACATTTCTCAGAGTATATCAGCTATTCACACCGATCCATAAACCTGAACTTCCGTTCTATGGAACCCAAAAAAAGAAATAATGGGACTCTAGGATTCTGTCTCCTTCTCACTAGGCTTCGTTCTCAGTTGATAAGAAAACCAAAATATGTCATTACGTTTACATTCTTTACCATCTAACGACTTACAATTGTTCCTTGCAGTTTCGGTTAAGTTGCCAGTGGGTTAAGAAGCTCGTATATCTTGCACTCGAAGCCAGCCTAGTTTTCTCCGCGTTTTTAGAGTGCGACAAAATTGACGAGCTTCACCAGAGACAATCGAAAAAGATTGAGCGGCAAGTGCTAATTGCACCACTGGGAGAAGCAGCAATGTGCAAGTGATGTGTGCGTATAGCAGCTTTTCAACACCAGAACGGGCACTACTCAATTCATAGCTATATAGCGACAGAAAACCGAAGAGACGACATTCCCGAATCCGTCCAAGACGAAGTTTAGGTTGAAGATGCGTCGGTTACATTTCAAAACATTAAATCGCAAACTGCAGGGTCGACATAAGTTATTGCACATCGTTTGTTGGCTCCCAACTCTGCAGCAGTGACATATTTTCCGCTGCGCTCAGACTTATTTGATAGTGCTGGATTTGAACTTTTTTTAACCATAAATACGTCCCAAAGACTTTCTGATAGAGAGAAAAAATCAACACAATCTCTCAGTGCAGATTTTCGGCACTGTCACATACATTGACTTAGCTCGCAATTTCCGAGCAAAACAGCGAAGAATACAGCTTGTGAAAATGGTTTCAAGTGGGTATAGCATTGTCTCGTATTCCTAATGAAGATTATGAGACGGTCATGCAAAATCCACCAAGATCGGCGCTTACAAGAACAAGGAACGAGGCTGTTCCGAAAGTGGCGTGGATGAGGAAATGAATGAGCTCCAGACTTCGAGACTCACAGCTGGCCCATAACAGGGCCTGAATTGCAAAGCCATTTCGTAGCATTTACTATGCAGTTTTCGGATCACATCTAAGCTCTGGCTGCCGCCCTGTTTTTCAATGGAAGAGTTTCTCAAAAGCAAATTGGATGAAAATTGGCTATCTATCAGGGCATGAAGTACGTAGCAGTGGTTTTCTCACTCATGTTTCTCACATTCTTCTTCTTATTCTCACATTCTATTTATTTATTCACATGGAAAACCGAAGTTAACGTCGAAAGGAGCAATCCTTGCGCTTCAAGAAATATCTCAGCCTGTGAAACTCTTCCTGGAGAGTTGCTTGAGTCTTTATTCTTTGAACACTCTTTATCACACCAACACGACATATGTACATAAGCCATGCTTCCAAATGGAGAGTTCGGCGCAGATTTGGTACGGTCAACGATTTTTTGGGGCTATCGACGAGCTGCTTGATTTTGCAGTAAAATTCGTCACGAAAACTCGCATTTTTTGAAGAATGTGCTCGAGATTATTGTGTACTTGTGCACTTGATAACACCTACTGCTGAGAAATCCATCTTGATGTGCAATCTTGTCTCCTCAGCTCTGCTTCTTCTGGCTTCCTAACAGGGAAACTGGCCCGCCTCAAGACCAAGTTTGACTTGAAAACAAGGTTTCCAAGAGAACTGTATGCTCATCATTGTGCAATTTACTGCAGTTCAGAGTTTCAGTGGCTCACAATGCTCCCATGAATTGGTTTCAACTATTCTCACACCGATCTCTTCTGCAATGGCATAGACGAATTGAAAATAATATTACCACGTCCGGTTTTTCGTCGTCGTCAATCGTGGTGATTTCATCGTCATCAGCTTCCTTCTTCGCACAAGACTTAGTTTTCGATGGGAACGCGTCAAAAATCCTAGCTTTCTTAATTGGTAAAGAGTCGCCTGGTTCTTTTGATGATCCTAAAAACCAGATATCTTCACGGCTGCATGTTTTGTGAGTAGCAAATACAATGACTTCTTGTGAATGATGTCTTCTCCGCAGTGCTGGAGAGTATCGAAACCTCTGGAGCGAGGAAGTTCGAAGTTTCAGTGCGATCATTCTGAAACAGTAAACAATCTGCATAGAAAGATAAGTCGTGTTGACAACGAAGAGCTACAAACCGACACTGCAGCTGAATTCAACGTCGCCTCACTTCCTCTCGACAACTGAGTTTGTTTACTAAAGGAACAAGTTTCCAAAATGGCAAGTCCCATAAGCAGCGAGAACTCACTTCTGTTCACAAGTGTCAGGAATACATGTAACGTTAATAGATCTACTGGTTCCACAGCTCTTTCTCGCTCGCACAGACACATCCAACAGCGTGTCCTCTGCTAATACCACTGGCGAGGGCCGATGTGAAACAGGTTGAAGATTCGAGTCGAAGATGGATTGCTTCAAAAATTGGACAGTGATGAAATAGAAACAAAAACAAAACATAATCTCGATGTTAGGTGGTACTCCCAACGAGTAAGTACTAATCTCGAGTGGATGGAGGAGAAAGAATAATTCTTTTGAACTCAAAGAAATGTACCAAAAAAAGACAGAAGGGAATCACACAAATCTAAAGTAACCTTTTTTCTCCGACGAACTGTAGTGGATGATGACAACTGGGATTTTGTGTTGGATAGATTATCTGGAATAAAATAAAGACCCGCACTTAAAATTGCTCTAAAAGGGTATTAGAACTACACTGTACGATACCTTCCTTCCGAGACGTACTTAAACGACCTCGAGAATCCATCACACTACTTTTTTCGTTGATTAAAGATACGGTGTTATTCACTGGTAACGCATTCGAATCACTGACAAAAGAAACAATGTTCTGCCCGACATCATCTTTGGAACTGATATTTTGGCTGAAAAAAAAACTCATTGTACCAAAAAAATTAGGGTAAGTATCACGGTTAAGAACCTTTGTGGTGTGTCCTCCGCTAGGACCATGCAGTCGTCATCATCATCTATATGCGACCTCTTTTGAAAGAATGATGAGATCTAAAAGCTGGAAATAAGAATGAAAATAAGGAAATAGTGTGCTCTTCGATCACCAAGACCATTTGAAGGGGTGTGGTTTATCCGCAACGACACTTCAGCTAGATTTACCTATTAAAATTTGATTAAGTTCACCACTAATGGAGGTCTTCTTTCCAGAAATTTCGCCAGTTTTAAGGGACGTAGAACTCATTTTAATGAAGAAATAGCGCGAAACACGCGAGCAGCACACGAAAACGAGGTGCTTTCCTACATACACTTGACTGAGCATCCGTTGACATTCGTGGATACAGCAAGGTAGATGTCAGACTTGTATGTGAAAATGGGCAAGCTTGCATGGCCGGATGCAAAGCAGTCCACATATGTCCATGCTATGTCCTTCTCAGGGAGGTAGTAATTCGTGGTGTTCTACTTACTGTCATGATTCTCTAGCAACCGATTACACGGTGAACGGCTTCATGCAGAATTGAAAATTTCCGTGAGTGCTGCCTTTAAGTGCATTCGCGTACAAATATAGGAGGAGTTTCTAACCCAGAACTCCGACAGCATAAAAACACGTAACGAGAGTTCGACACTTAGGTAATTTTGGTAAAGTAGCCCGAATGGTTTGTGTATGCATGCGATCTTCACCGTGCAAATCTGAGATTATGAAACTGAGTAATTCAATTTTGAATGTACATGAGAGATACGAACAAGCCAATGCCGAACCTGCGACTGTCGTGGCTGAGACGAGTTCATCTTTGCATCCAACTTGGAACGTTTGGTTTTGTTAACAAGTGAATCAGAAGTGACACCCTTGCGTTTCACTGAATTCTAAACGAAAGTGATTAATAGACACCAAATTTTCAACTTTCGCAAATGACACCTGCAGGTTTTGGAAAATACCTTTGCTGACAACGACTGCGACTGACTAGAAGCTGGGGGACAGCGCGATGCTGGACTAGTGATCGTAATAGTAAGTTCCACATCTCCGACAGAAATGTGCGATCCATCCCTAACCGCACAAGTTTCTCCTTTCACAACTATCCCATCCACCAGTGTCCCATAGGTACTCGTGTCGGAATATGTAAGCTTGCCCTATAAACCTTTGTGTAAACGTGCACATCTTTACCATAGAAAGACGTCTGCTTACCTGATCACTCCATTTAAGTGACCCGTGAATCCTGGAGACTCCCTGAGCATCAATAGCTAGAGCTATACCACATTTCTTCTTGTCACGTCCAATGGAGACCGTGCTTCCACGTGATTCAATCTCATATATGACTGAACAGAACAAACTGTATGCACCACTGCTAATAACACGTTTCGATAACGCCATGATGCTGAATTAAGACCAGCAGTCACCTTTTTCTTTTGAAATAGATTACTAATCTCAAAAGTTCGTTAAATACGTCGAAAGCTGCACGCAGAATAAGGAATTGGAAGTAAGCTAACGAGAAAAAAAATACTCAACGTCTAATATGACATTGTGAGAATGCTCGATGCATTCTCGGAAGAGGTCAAAACCATACATATGTGAGGACGATATGGGCCAAGTCTAGTGAATCGTCGTCACACTTACTTATTTGAATTATAATTCTTAACCATTTCAGCAGCCCATCTTAACATTATTTCCAGTGAAACCTACACATATTACCTACTCACAGGCTTACTTTGCATACTCAAAAGCCTCAAACCTAATACTGGCTCTTCTCACTCACGCTATGTAACCATATTCACCGCTGTTCAAGAAAAACTTGCCGAATGACTAAGTAGACATACACACAGCTGTTATCCTGAGTATGTCTCTGGCCGGCAACTTAGGAGTTCTTAACTTGCTAGTGTTTCACTGACTGATCACAGATTTCAAATGCTTAGTCTATTTCAAATCATATTTCCTATTTCAAAAGCATTACAGTTACAGAACAAATATAATAGCATGATGCGTTTCCAAAACACTTTCCAACATTTCGCATGAGGTTCCACGCGTTCTTCTACTATAATATCGGCGAAATCTGTCATAATCTGACAAAAAAGTCGATCTGCCACAATAAGGCAAGTTGGTGCTCCAATTGTGGCACAATGAAGGAAAATTGTAGCAGCAGTGAACACGAGCTACCAAGTAGCAAGCAAGCTACCAAAGGTAAGCTGCCATGGTAAACACACGAAGTTCCTCCAGATTTGGATAGTCTATAACAAAGATTGATCTCGTTTCAGTTTCCCGATCTTTCCATCACTCGTCATTAGGGGATACGATATGCCTAAATCCCCACGCTATTTTTTGACGCTAACCCAACAGTTGAACGAATCCCCCCCCCCCCCCCCCATCAACTCATCATTTTTCGAAACTTCCTCAGTGGCAATACTTGCTCAAGTTAATTTACAGATATGATAATAAGACAGACACTGACCTTTCCCAGCTCTGTCTAGCACCTGCACACGTTCCATTGCATTATATCTTGAATTCTGTTGATTGATTGGAGCATTTTGAATTCTCCAAGCAAGTATGACACACGAAATTTCGATAGAAAATAAGAAGCAGTTGAACAAATAATTCATTGAGGAAAAACCATTAACAATAACAACCGCACACATTTAGAATTGGATGACCTGGCCACGTGCCTTCTTCTGTCCTCCCAACTCGAAGTGCTTGCACCTGAAACAAGTGCAAAATTTGTTTGCGTAATAATGAAGGTAGCTACTGTATTTGGACCAATATAACAGATATACGAACTAAAGACCAGTTTAAAAAAAGAAAACTCAAAACGATCATCACAAGTGAGATTGCAATTCAACTACGCGTTCTGAAGTTTTATTGTTAAACGATGTTCACCCGGTGTCTTTGTATCTTACAATACCATAACAGTATTTACGTATTTCAGGACCGCTACCCACAGCCTACAGAAATGTACACAGCGCGATTTTTTGGAGTAACGGTGGTTGGCCCACTTTTGGAAATGCTTTTCGGCAAGCAGTCCACCAAAATATTGGGTTAGGGAATGAGTTCGTTCGGTTTTTTTCAACTCGTTTTTTTCACGGTGATTTGAACCTTGCTTGACCAGCCGTGATAGTACATTTCGTAGCTCTTGATTTGCTCTTTTGCACCATTACAACCTCATTCCTCAATTCTCGCTTTACCTTGCTTTCTATCGCATGGATTATGACCATCCAAGTCGACTAAATTGAACTTTCCCGCAACCGACTCCCGTTCGACTTCAATCGTGGGCTAAATGTTGCTCAATTGGCTAGGGATATAAAGGACGCTTGGAGAGGAACCTTTACTCTTGAAAGGACAGCATAGAAGTGGTAAACCCACTTCAGACTGGGCAAATTTGGATTTGAAGTTGCTTTTCCTTCTGGAAAAGCCTAGTTTGTGGGACATAAAGGCGGTTATCCGCTAAGGTTGCTTTGGATGTAAGGAATAATCACTACTGATGCTAACTCCCAAGAATGTGTAGGTTTAGCTATTGCATTCCGTGAAAAACACCAAAATGTTCGATAAGTGGTGATCGTCCACATTGGGTATGCACGACTCCTGTGTGCAAATTTCACCAAAATGACTGCAAAGAAACTTGAGTGCAGGGTATTTCCACTACTACCGAGCCTACAGGTTTAGTGCAGTCATACACAGCTTATTTTTTTTTCAGTTTCCTATTGATTTCATAAGCTTTATCCAAGAGTTGTGGTTGCGGGCTACAAATTGACTCATCTCAAACAAAGAAATTTTTCGTAGACTTGGAGCTGATAAGCTGCTCTGTCTCCTGCAGCTTTAATAGAAGAGGGAAGGAGCTATGCAGCTCATTTAGTGTGGTTTATAATGCTCGTTGAATTTGGTTGTTTCAATGCCCATGAAAAACCGAACGAACTTATTCCCCAACCCAATAGCATATGAATGAGACACTTGCGTTACCGCTAAAAAAAACAACGAGAACAACAAGAAAATATAGGAAAAGAAAGTACTGATTTTGTATTGCCCAGTATGGACGCTTATTACGACGTAAATTTCTGAGCACAGCGGCAGGTGCACAATTTCTCTTACAAATAAGCCAAATCCGATCCTTCTTAGACTATCAAGAAATGTTTTAAGGCTTTGTTCTAGCTCAAGGTACAATGTCCAAAGGATCTGTGAGAAGGAAAGGGCCACAAAGAGAAAAAAGAAAAACATAAATAAGGTATAACAAAGATGATCAACATTCAGTGTTGGTGGGTAAGGTGCTTTATTTGAAGGAGATTGGCACGTGAATCTTCTTATTTATTTTCAAATAAAAGTTGAACTCTTAAGAAAAAATAATTAGAAAACGCTAACATGTGACTTTCAGTATCCAAGAAAATAACCAACCGCTTGATGGGCAGCTGCTTCTTGTGCTTGCATTCTGTGCACTCCATACGAAGCACAATCTTCTTAGTGGTCTTGGCCTTCTTTCTGAAGATGGGCTTGGTTTGACCACCAAATCCTGCTTGCTTACGATCGTAACGTCTTCGTCCTTAAATATGTATGACCATAAACGACAATTCGACATGACAATTCACCCGCATTTGAAGCAACAAAAAAAAATAGTAAGCATGAAACTCTGTCAAATTGTCAATTCCGTAAAGATCAATATTTCGCGAAAGCACTTACGAAGCTTTTCTGTACAAATCTTAGTTTGAATAGTCTGCAGTCAAATGAAACATTAAAAGAGATGGCGCAGAAGAAAAAAAACATGTTCATGCGTGGAAATATTTATGAATCGCTATTAGAATGCGACTATGAAACCTAGTAGCAGGGGATTCTACAAAAATTTTAGCGCGTCACACAGAACTAATGCTGAGCCAAATAAGCGAAAACTGCAAAAATTAATCGCATACAGAAACAGAACCAACAGATCAAGACCTTAACCAATCAACTCTTTCTTTACGTTTGCGTGACTGCTCAATCAGCATGCTCACCTCATGTCGCTGGGGACGGAGATTGTTGGCTGTATTGGTGGCATAAGCGCGGCAAATGTTTCAAAAAAACGTAAAAAAAAAGATAAGCTAACACCGTCACCCTACTTCTACACATGCAATGGGCCAATTAGGCATGTGATGCGGAACGTTACACATATGTGTATATGTTTCTCATGCCCCGACCCAGCAATTCCGTGATTTATTTATTTATTTATTTAATTTGTTAACCTTTCTTGCTACAATTCGAAATTATTCCCCAACGCCGCCTCAACATTTCTTACACAAAACTTAGCCAAGTACCGTAATGGAGCTGCACTTCGTGATTTCTAAAAAATGAGTGATGTATCGTTAAATAGACTTTCATGTGCTATGAGTAGAACCAGTACATCCCCATTACGAATATGGACAACGTCAAAAGAACGTGACGCAGCTTTTTAGCGGTTACTAGTTCTTGAAGGACCGATTCGCTTCGAGACCTATTCAACTGTTCCAAAACAGCAGAGAGTCAAGACTTATCCGTGAATGTCAATTAGTAGTCGGAATAAACAGAAATGTCAAAACTACTAGAGTCGGAAAAGAAAGTCTTTGAAACCACGAAGGTATGGTAAGGGCCGGTTGAACACAGTGTGGTTCTTTTTCTTTAATTTTGCGATTGCATAATCATCGGACACAAATCATATTTGTTCCAGGAGGAGACCGTTTTGAAATATGTCACTTGCGTCAACAGGAAAAAACTGCTCCGAAAACACCAATCCAGAAATGGCCTTCCAAGAAGCTTCGATGGAGACTTTTATTATTATTTTATCATTAGACTACTTATTACCGATCTAACGACAAAACGAAGAGAAGATAAGTTACCCGAATGATGCAAAGAAAACTTCCTAATAGTGATGTTCACAATTCCCTTGCATTTGAATAAGATAGAAAAAAACCCGTAATATCCGAGATAGTAACGAACTACGAGGAAATTGGTGAAAAGAAAAAGGAACTAATAATTGAAGATAAAGTCTTCTGACATGATGCTGGTTAACAAGTCTTCTGATAAGGATAAAGTTAACCACAATTCCTTATGAGGAAGCACGAGTTATTCGATATCCAAAAAACGCTTTTAACCTATGAGTTGCACATCGCAAACCTTTTATGCATGCAAAAGGCAAAAATTACGAATAAAACGTCCCAGAAGTCAAGCAACAGCAGGAACGTAGTACATCTAGAAATTCACTGGTTTGTGCTAGTAAACTTCTCATTGTACTGCGCTCTCACTATTATTACCAAAATTGGGTGATGGAACTTTCTTGAACCAGAATGGTTCTCACTATGCGTCGCTCCTTTCCACCAACGAACGAATAAAAAAGAATCAAGTGAAAGAAGTAAAAAAAAAAAAAGAAAGGGGGCACTATTCGGCTAGTTCTGCCCCAAAATTTCGAATTGAAAATTTTCCCCCAAACTTCGCCTAGAGGGGTTATCTGAGGTGCTGAGCACGAATATCGTATCCATTCATTTTGTACCATAACTCCGTTTTTGTAGGGTTACGGTAGGTATACTATGGATACGGTATCTCACAGAATCCTCTCAAATTTTGCATAGAGGGGTTGTTTTAGGCGCTGATCACGAATATCATATCCGTTTTGTACCGTAACCTCATTTTCATAGAGATACGGTAGGTATACGGCAGGATATTGGGAGAAAATGCCGATTTTGTGGAGAAAATGAAAGGTTCATGCAAAATAAATTTGATATTCGTGCTTAGCACCCAAAACAACCCCTCCATGCAAAATTTGAGAGGATTCTGTGGGATACCGTATTCACAGTATACCTACCGTAACCCTACAAAAACGGAGTTACGGTACAAAATGGATATGATATTCGTGCTCACAATCAGCACCTCAAATAACCCCCATGCATGAAGTTTGGGCGAAAATTTTTTCATCGAAATTTTTGGGGCAGAACTAGCCGAATAGTGCCAAGAAGGGGAGATACAGAAACGAACCTTGAGCGAACTTCGACTCTTTACCCTTCTTGTATTGGGTAACTTTGTGGTTGGTGTGCTTCCTGCACTTACCGTCACAGAATGTTCTCCTGGCTTTCGGTACGTTGACCATGTTACCTGCAAAAAGGCCTCACTTGGACTGATACAACGACATAACTAGGATCAGCTCTAACGACGACAAAATCGCAACGATTCGCAGCCATGCAATCACAGAATGATACCAGCTCCAAAGAACAATAGGATCTCCAACAACGAATCACACCGCTTATCAGGCATTACAAAATCAAAAACAGAATACAAAATATGAGCATACGACTAACTGAATGAGACAAATAGGGACAAATGCAAAGTATGAGCAAAAAAATGAACTGGAAGAATGAGACGAATAAAAGGATACGAAATTGCATCCCCAGTAGTTTATTATGACATGCGAAACGGGTCAAAAACCAACAAAACCCTTGAAAATCAAACCTTTCAAGCATTTTTAACGTAAAAGAAATGCGGTTTCCTCCGAGCGACTACGGTATGGAAGATTGACTGGACGCTGCGGGACCGCAATCGCCGCCGTCCTCTTCTACCTTTAAACCGATCGCAGTGGAGCGCGGTAGACTCCGAGTTGCAGGAACTAGCCAGACAAGCTTGATGGGGCAAGTAATTCATCATCTTATTACATGCACAGAACATATGTGAATGTAAAGTAAGTGAAAAACAACCATGTGACACACACGTGCACATATCCAATGAGAACAACCATAACTAACAAGCGCAATAAGGAAACTATTAAAAGGAGAACGAAGGGAGAAATTACGTAAAACTGCCTGAAAACGACACACGGTTGGGACTCCACAAACCTGCCAACTAGTTAAGAGAATGATTAAAAGCTAATGGGTAGGAAAGATTGGCACTATTTAGCTAGTTCTGCCCTAAAATTTCGAAATGAAAATCTATTTAATCTGCTTTTTTTTGCCATGTTTATTTGCCAAAAATGCAGAGCCATCACTGGATCAGTTGAGCCCAAATTAGCTGCTAACAATTTTATAGCGTCTCAGAATTCACACTCCGCTTCCTAGACAGACTCTCGTATTTTATGTTGTCAGACTTTTTATGACCATCACCTGGACAAAGTTGGAAGCTTGTCGCTTGGAAGCGGAAGCTTCTGGAAGAGTGTTTCTAATCAACGATTTACGTGTGCTTCTAATATGGTTCCTCGGAAAAAAGTCGGAACGAATTCTAAATCCGGCTCTCGTATCATTATGGCAGGAAATCTTGAAAATGAAGAAGCACAAAAACCGGGTTTCACCTCATTGCACAATGTCGACGTAAATACAGTAAAAAGGCAAAAATGACAAAGTGCATTGAGATTTAAGATAGCGTACATAAGTCTCGCCCTTCATCAGAAGAAAATCAGAATCTTTCTATCTGGTTCCTAACATTATGGAATTACCAATTTCCAAAGCTTCGTTACTACGTTACGACCATTATTTTCGAAACAAGCTAGTGTTATATATTTTTTACCAGTCTGGCCGTCCGGCTGACGCCGGACTTCCAGACTTTTCCTAATGCTCGCTTCGCTCGCATGAATTCATCCCTGTTTCATTCTAATAGACTCACAGCTAGCCCTATTTTTACTGCAATGCGTTCCTCGCCCTTTCCATACCTCCTTTACTTCATGTGAAACTGGACTTATCAAAATAGTTTAACCGCGTTTCTCAGGGCAATTTTATCTTTCGCTCAACTGAAATGGCGACTTGAAACTACACGTAACCGATTCAACCTGGAATGACTATAGGAAATGGTTCACCACTCTTTGTTTGTTATAAATGATCAAATGATAAGAGCCAGTTCGAACATATAAAAGAGGAGGGTGCGGTGGGTTAATCAACAAATGAGAAGAGAAAAATGCGGGAACGGCTGGGAAAGGAGGGAGTTAACGGATTGCATACTACTCACTGCTGAGATCTGAGATATATTGTTTTGCTATCGGTGTTAAGCGCCAGCAAATCGATCAAGCACAGATGGACCTAACTCATGGTATTTTTCTCAGTAGTGAACACCATCACACTCCTCCTCTGTCGGTCGTCACATTTTTTGGTGTTTCCCACTTCCGGGCCCCGACGCACAATTATCACAGTGGTGGACCCGTCTCACCCCACTTTGGGCTCTGGCGCACCCTTATCACAACGATGGACCCCGTCTCCCCCCACTTTGGGCGCCGGCACACTCTTATCACAGTGGTGGACCCGTCTCCCCCCACTTTGAGCGCCGGCGCACCCTTACCACAGCAGTGGACCCGTTTCCCCCACTTTGGACGCCGGCGCACCCTTATCACAACGATGGACCCGTCTCCCCCCACTTGGGGCGCCGGCACACCCT
>KN726866.1:0-19290 GCA_000816745.1 Ancylostoma duodenale
TGACGAACTTGATCTCGAACTTTCTGATCTCTTCGAAATCTCCCCATTTTTGGGCGTAACTCCAGGACATGCCTTTACAGTCCGATTGGAAAAATCGAATACTACGTCATATAAAAACAGCTTCCTTTGCAGAGTTCAAGGAATCTGGAATAGTTTAGAGCCAGGCCTGTTCAGATATTCCAAGTCTTCTACGTTCCAGCGGCACCTTATCGGAGTCCTACAGTCGAGAAAACTCATCAATCCTACTTCTACGTTCTAAGCTGTATTTTCGTCATCTTATAGTCTATTGAGCATTGGAATCTTTCCTTTCATCGATCGAATGTCCTGATATTAAAGTCGTATTGTTACCTGACCAAATCTTTGATTTTTTTTCGCTTCTGCTTTCTCATATTTTATCGAGAATCTTCATTTCCCCCTGATTGTACGTATTTACTTTGTTGGGCTTCCCTTCTGAAACATGCAGTATTAACAATTCCACCCGAGGTAAATCCAGCTAGCCTCCGCACCCAGGCTCGCTGGGAAAGCTAATTGTTATTCGGGCATCCTATACACTGCGTGTTTCTCTTAGGAAGCGGACTGGACCCTCATTCAGTTCTTCTATTCTTCTGGTTTTTAACCTATATTCTCATTCTAATACTGCTCTCAAGAATGTTCTAGATAATGTATCGCCAATCAAGATGAATGAATAAACATAAACATAAACAGTGGTGGTTTCTTCTAGAAAACGGGGATCTCGTAAACTTCTGCATATTGTTTTTCTAAGTCTTAAATTATTAGGTATGTGAGAAAGTTTCCGTTTTTTTTTTTGAACAAAATTGACGATTTATTGAAAAAGGAACAAAGCAGATACATCAGTCAAAGTATTGGCCATCGTTGGTCATAACTTTCCCCCATATTTCTGAGAGAAGACGGACGCTGTAGCGTTAGAAAGCCTCGTGCTCCAACTCGATCCATTCATCCACCCATTTTTCGACATCTTCAAAAGATTGGAAGCGCTGCTCGGAAAGCCCGTGGGACATCGACCGAAACAAATGGTAGTCTGACAGGGCACAGTCTGGCGAGTAAGCCGCATGAGGTGGCACATTCCAGCAAAGCGCTTCAAGCGTTTCCTTGACGGCTTTTGTGACAGTTCCTGAAAAGGCACCACTCCACATTGAGGACCCAAAATTTTCGAACAAGGAATTTTTCACCGAAACTTTGTACAGGGGTGTTATTTGAGGTGCTGAACACGAAAATCCTATCCATCCCGTACCGTAACCCATTTCTTATAGGGTTACGGTAGGACTACTCCGACACAAAATGCTTATTTGGCTCGAATTCGACATGATTATCGCTTTAAAACGCAACGATGCCGATGCAAATCAAAACAAATATGTACTGAATATTATTGACAGATGTCTAACTAACAAAACTAAGCAGCGCTTACAAAGCATTTGCAAGGATAACTAACTATCATAACTACTTAACGCTAGAGGGCGGGAACTTTTTCACATACCTAATCCCTATGCTCTGTTTTCTTTTTCGTAAAACATAGAATGTGGTAGCCTATATCTTTTTAGCTCTCGGTGGCATATTATGACTGAGATACTTAGATGCCCTTGCCGGTCGCACAAACCTTGACGGTGAGCGCGCTTGGAAATTTTCGATCAACGATACTGATTGGCGATGCCTTAGCAGTGGTTGCCATTGATTTATAAAAGAAAAGGTTTTGAAAATAGTGTCCTGAGGATTTTTCAGGGAGGGATAGCGACGTCATATTTCTGCCCGAGATGAGCTGAAAGTGTAGAGAACGCCTAATGGTGGCATCGAGGGCGTCCGATTTTCTAGAGGCGAAGATGACAACCGGCTTCGCTTACGACCGTACCATCATCTTGTTGACTTCTGTCGCCGCGGCTGTCCATTGTTGCTACTGTTGAAGAACAGAAGTGGATGTGTCCTCAGTTAAAGTATAATACTTTTTTTTCACGGCATGGTCATCATGACTTCTTCTATGTCTTTGTTGTCCATCTTTAGAGAGGAGCAATCTGCACATAAGGGTGCGAGATCTTCATTTCTCGGCTGTGTCCTTTGCATGAGTGTGTTGTCAACGGAGCATTCGAAGTCGAGGTGCTCGAAGTGGTAGATATTAGAAATTTTCAAAGTGGTAGACCTGCTATGGACTCCGAAGACTTCATCTCTTAAATAATACTCGAGCTCCTTTGGTTTGCATGCACTTTAATAGTTTAAGCTTAATCGCAGAATTCAGATAACTAGTAGGCGACGGCAGTCACCCTAATTTGAGGTATCATACCGTCGTCGAATCAGTTTCTTCTCAGAAGCGAACAACTTCTGCAGATCCGCAGCTGCTGCCCGAAACCAGTCTCGTGTGGTTCTTTCAGGAGGATGTCATCGCTATACTTGCTATGTGTTTTCTCGTCTAGCTTCATTAGTATGAGGTCGTTTCTTGCTGTTTGAATCTTTGATAACTGCCTGTATCAGTTCTACCAGTACGCGACTTTCTGGACTGCTTCTTGGTCGGATAAGAACTTTCGCACATGCTTGTACATCTGACCATATTGATCTTTGCTGGTCTGGTCCAGTAAGGGCAACAACGGTAGGTAGCATCTCTAACTTTCATGGTAAAGCCAGTTCTGCTCAACATTGGCAATAAGGAGTGTTAGCTCCGAGGGCTTGTTCCAGCAGTTCTCGGCCGTTGTTATGTGGACGAGAGGAGCGTTGAAAATGCTTTATTAGATCTCGGACTCGTAAAACTTTGAAATTAGGCAGGTAATAAAACAGGGCTATGTGTACTGAGTGGTTTGAATAAGAAACAATAAGGCGGTTCATAGTAGATGTGTCCGTTCGATGCACGTGCGTCTGAATGGGCGGGCAAAACCATAGCCCTGACGCAGATCAGACACACACATGAGAAGCGTGCTGTTGCGACTCCGCAACCGGTCGAGACAGCCGTGCCGTAATTATTGTTTAGTATATGTGCTATGCTGCGTTGAGAAGTCGTCATGGGAGGTGTTCCGCAAATGGATATGTGTATAACACGCAACTAATGCACTAATCTTATATAGATTGTGCAAATCTTCCATTGTGCAAACACGACAGATCAATCACTTCGGGATACTATTTATATCAGAACAGCCCCAATAGGACCACCAATTCCACATCTCCAACACATTTCTTCTCGGGCAGCTTCCTTTGGGACTTGGATTTTCTTGTGACGTCGATGCTTGTTGATAGAAACAATGGCGACTTTTCCAGCGCCTATTCGAGCTTTCCCTCCCTTTTCGTCTTGGGGTCGTCTCAATTTTAGGCTTCGACTCGTTAACGGGCTATAATTCCAATCATTCCACCAGGTTCACCGATTTGCTCGATAACCAGTTGTTTCGGTGACCTTCCGAGATGTCAGATGGAACCCATGCATTAGCAATTAATTAGGCACTCTGCAGAAACTGTTCTCCTCCTTGAAGATGACTTGGGTGTTTTCGGCAATACGAGACGACGCAGTATTACGTAAATGGTAGAGAAAGAGTTCCAAAAAAGAGGCTGTATAAAAAAAACCGTGTTCCGCCGAACATCGAAACAGTGGCTTTAATTGTCGTACACATAATTTTGCTGCTTAGATCCTTCACAGTGGTGGACCATCGGTTAATTTGTGAGTGGGTGCAAAGCGAGCGATTAATTTGCTACTCTTGAGCTGGGAACGCTTTTTGAAAAGATTGGCATAAAGACGACGATCCGTACGCATCTTTGTTATACAAATTGCAGTATGTTATACAAATTACAGTAATACCTAAGGAAAGCTAAGTCAAGGTGAAGGTGCATTAATGGTGAGACCGCCGTATTTGATGGCGTCGAAAATGGTCAAGGTTATCTTAAAACATCATCGGCTTTCAAGATTCTCCCACGTGATTCTCTGTGTTGATATTCTATCTATGTTCTACGAGAAGCTGTTCCAATTATATGTATATATCCTTGCTGCTGTGTGCGAAAATGCCTTGCTTAATACGTGTAGATGAATCTAATGGGGAGATGTGAATATTACGCACAATTATTCCCCTGAATTTGTCGTTTTGATTAGTTCCATCCGTTATCTAGCGACCTCCACCATAATACTCAGCATTCTAATCTGAGCGTGATTGATACCACCTCACTGCTTTTTCATGTCTTCTAAAGAATCTGCAGCTGCACGATCCATACCAACGTCACCAAAAGCGAGTGGCTTGTCAGTGTTACAACGACGATGGGTTAACAATTCCAAGGCAGTGATAAACGGTCCTTCATGACCGGCTTGTTCTCGAATGCGTTGGATTACTTTGAGAATCCTGCGTTTTATCATATCTCCCTCTCTGATGCGTGCACATCGTTGGTTATAAGTGTTATTGGTTAAAGGCAGCACCCATGGAAACTTTCGCCTCTCAGATTTTCACCTTTCGAGGAACTTTCGCACAATCCGAATAGTTTTCATAGAAGACCAGCAGCGGAATCAGTCTGCGTTCACCGCTTTAACTAGTAGTACCTTGTGATGGCGATAATTTTGGACGAGTTATGCGTGTGTCGCGGGTTTCTTTCGTTGCGCCAGCGCAGCAGAATCAGCTGTTTTGCTACAATCCCCGTGAAATTCGCAGCATTTTATTCCACTGTGGGTCCTCTTGATGGTTCTTTTTTGTGACTGTTTGTTGTTTTCGTAGCCAGCGACCCTCTGTGTTAGTATTACACGGTGTCTTCACCTCTTTAACTATTTTTGGATTTAGTTTTTGTCAAAATTTCAGTTTTTAATTATTCTTGCTCCATTAGGGAATTCCATGAAGTCTTGATTTTCAAGCAACACCTTTCCTGACTGATGTACATTTTCCAATAATTACTTCTTTTGATACAATGTGGAAAGGCTGCATTTCAGGAAAAAAATTATGGTTTTGTGAAAATTCAGTCGGTGAGAGGCCGGCTTTATCGATCTTTTGATCTCGGTCATCGTTTTATGGCCCGTGCAACTCGACCAAACCCGTTGAGCATTAACGAACCAAGGGCTTTCAAAAACAAAATTTTGGTGCTACTGGGACGTTTCAGCATCATGAAGGTGTTAAACAGCCTCGATACCACCAGAATATCCTGAAATCTTTGAGACGAAAATTTGCGTGGGTGCTGCCTTTAAAGGAAATTTGCTAGGAATTTTCCTTCAGCCTCCTGGCCATCTTCAGGTTATAACGACTTGACGGAGAGACGTTCGCAATGAGTGGTATCAGAATGTTATGATCGTTTGCGTTCAACTCTTTTTCGGTCATTGAAAGCAGTCTATTCGCTGTTGCAGCAAGTAATGTAATTTTGTGGAGCAAGCGGGCGGTGGATGAGGGAAGGGGTTTCCGTTGAACAGCAGGCTTTATTTTTTAGCTGCATACACAACGCGTAGCTGCTTGAAGTTGATGTCATCGGAACAATCTTGGCCCACCTGATCTTTTTCTGCATTTCTGCAAAATCGGAATTTCTGGATATGATTCACAATCAATTGTATGTGTCTAGAATTTTAGCCATCGAAACTAATAAGATCCAATATTCTGCAATCCCGCGGGATTGTACGACGATATCAGCTTTATTTCTGGTTGAATATATTCGCTTTCCTAAGAAGGGTTCGTGAAGAGTAGGAATTTGATGTTTGGCCATGTTGATAAGTTTAGATGGATAGTGGGGTCAAAAGGTTGCCTTTTCACAGGGTCTATTCTACTTCACGTGTGTAAGCAACATATAGTTAAAGGCAGTGTGTCACCTCGTTTCGTAGGTTGGAAATACCAATGGACTTTAGACCTCCTGTCACGCTAATTCCAAAGATGTACGTTAAATCTCATAAAAAGGGCGAAAACCCTGTTTTTGGAGTGTCCGAGAGTGCAAGTCGCTTGGGCGGAGCGCTTCGTGAATGTGCTGGCTGCCCGCCACGGGTGCACCGTTGGCCAACACGTCTAGGCGCGTCCGATCTATAAGATCAACGGCTTCACGCGTCCACTCGGTCTGACAAACTGTTACAAATCCCGTCCCAAAAAAACGTTTAAAAATAGGGGTTAGAGACCTTCTTGTAACATTTTAGGTATACTGTTAGACTCATCATGTCGAGATTCAAAATCTGGTAAAAGCTCAGACACGAAAACGAGGTGACACCCTGCCTTTAAGCAACTTTCCATCTCCTTTTATTCCCCTCCCGTACCGATCAACGCCGTCACAGTTTTAGAGGCGGTGTGAAAGGAATCCCAGGAATTTATGATCACAGTGCTGCACATGATTCTTCACAAAAAGTGAGTAAGAATTCGTGTTCGAGCCCGTGCTTTTGTGGGAATTCCGAGAAGCCCATTGAGACATGTGCCACAAGGAGCGCTAGTTTCCAATGATCGATATTATCGGCCGCGCAGCATTGTGGCAGGTATATCGTTGAGATGCGGAATTCTTCACAAGGTATGGTTCTTCTCCTGAGATACTATATAATGCTAATGTTGATAATGCTACCTATGCCTCCTCCTCGACGCCCGCTACCACAAGCGACATTGTATTGCTCGCCCCAATTCCCCGCACCGCAGAAGACACGACTATAGACACGACTATTGAAGAAAATATAATGCGATAGCCTGTTAATAACGAAAAAATCAAAAAAGAAGAAGAAATCTACAGCGAATATATCAATACGGAGACTATTCGTCCACTAGTACAGCAAGCTGTTGATGCCCTTAACAATAACGACGAACTATTATTCGTCATCTACCAATCGAAGCCCCGAAAGGTGACTTGTCAGCTAACAATGCTCGTCATGACGCAGACCAGAGCATTCAGAAATCAACAATAGCTGCTAGCAACGGTCAGAAACTATTCAAATTAGCGTGCAAACTGTGGAAACAATGAACTTCGTGGATGCTTCAAATTTGAGCAAGTTAGAACTACCCACATTCAGTTGAAATTTACTGGAATTTCTCGACGGGAATTTGCCGGAATTTCCGGAATTCTTCGTTCATTTCTCTGCCTTCATCGGGAACAAAAAACAACTTGACAATATCACGAAGTTTTCGCTTCTAAAATCATCTCTGAAAGGCCGAGCTCTCCAGTCAATTCAAGGATTAGCGCTTACAGCCAATAACTACTCAATAGCTCCGGGCATACTCAAGTCAAGGTACGGTGATGAGGTCACCATTCGTCACACATTCTTCAATCAACTGACAAACCTACCCCCATGCGATGTCTAAGCAAACATCTCTAATCCTTGTACAACAAGATGTTCTCCCTCACATGCCAATTTTGCATTTATGAAGATGACTCAAAGGAAGTTGCTCTTGGTGCAATTCTTCTCAACAAATTTCCATGTCATTTACGCAGCAAAATCTACGACAAGATCGGTAGCGCAGACAATCTCAGTGCAAGTGAATTTCTCCAAAAGTGACCACAGTGCTCACAAGGAAGGGACTCCATAGGAAATCGAATACCACTGTAAACAGACGAGTCCTCACGACAAAGGAGGATGTTTTACACTGGCGCTATACTACTCGAGGAGTGTAGCACCTTGCGTCGCCGTTGCCGGCGACGGCGACGCAAGATGCTATACTCTTTGAGGAGTATAGCGCCAGTGTGAGACTCCATGAGCCGCACAATGGAGTTTTTTCACCCACCCACTTTCTCCGTTTCCCAAATATCACGGAAATCTCTCAAGAACTAACTTCAAAACGCCCCAGCGCTCCTTCTGCAAGTCCTCTCAACACAGATCAATCCCCTGTACTGAGCTCTACAGTTCTTAACTGCAGGTAATAAGACCAAACAATTGTTGTCCAGGCACCACACCAAGGAATGTCCATCGAGCAGCCTCTGCCAAAATAGCTCAAAACGGCATCGTACATCCATTTGCCTTCGAAGATCGAATATCCGAGAACCTCAAAAATTCCATCAATCAACAAATGCTGCCAAAAGACAATCACCCTCGCGGACTATGGCGAAGAAAGGGCAAACGAACAAAGATCAAGCATGTTCCCCTCATAACTCCATGTCCGACGCTACAACGCGGCAAGTATATTTCGCTCACAATTCCATGCACCATGATACAACGCAGAGCAATGATGACTCTCAGAAAACAAAACGAGTTCGTTGCATCAATTCAAGATGATCAGCAGGCAACGCCAAAAACTGTACTAATCATGTTCGTAGAAGTTCGCGCCTTCAACCCCGATAACCTTTCGAAATCGACGAAAACAATAGTGTTCCTCGATAGTGGTTTAATTAGGAGCTACATCGCAACCGAGCTTGCAAAATCAGTGGACCTACCAGACGGCAAAAAAGGAGAAATAACGATGTATACATTTAGTTCTTTGGATCCACTTCCACTTCCAACAATGATGCATACAATTGGAATCTAGACGAGCGAAATAAGTCGCGAAGTACAAACGCCACCGACAATATCCAATAAGCCATCGTTCCTCACAGGTTCTGACTACTTCTGGATACTTTTGGAAGAGCTCCACGTTAAAAGGCTGTCCAACGGCCACCGTCTTATTCACTCTTCAATATGTGACATTTTCACCATCTTCACAGAAAAACCACTGCAGCTAGAACAAGAACGTACAGTCTCTGTCAAAAATCCTTGCCTCACATGGCACCGCCTGTCAACTGAGCCACGCCGCACAATGTCTGGCCAAGTATAGGTGATGCGGCGCGGCTCAGCAGAGCGGCTGTGCAGCGTGATGCAAGGATTTTTGAGAGAGACTGTGGACTAGCTCTTTGCACTGCACTGCAACCCTTTTGCGATGAGCAACAAAAACCTGGATGAACTTGTGCGTAAATTTTAAAAGCTTCAATCTCAACAAATAACCAACACAGTGACGGTGACGAATGTACGAAGAAATTCAAAAAAATTGTTTGTGTACAGTGACAATAGAGAAGGTCGATGCGTCGTGCTAATACCCTTCAAAGGTAAGCAACAAGACCTTCCGAACAATGTACAACTCGCATACGCAAGATTGAAGCGAAATGTCAAAAACGTGCGACTCTAGCCAGGTATGAATGAAGAATATCACAGCATCACCAGGAATAGGCATGAGCACGAGGTTAATTGAAAAATTACAAAAAAGCCGATGTCCCCTCCGTTGATATTACCACGCAGTGCTAACCGAGGAGAAAAGAGCGATGGAAATACGGTGCGTTAATGACGGTCAACAAAAAAGAAAGCAAACTCGAGCCTTGAAGATCTGTTATGTCGTAGACCTGTCCCTCTCCCTGATTTCACACGGAAATCTTTTCGTATAAGAACGGTTAAAAATCCTCCAGCGAAATTGAGAAGGCCATTCTTGTGGTAGGAATAAGCGAGAAAAGCAGAGATTTTAGACCAAATGCGACAATGTAATGACTTATTAATCCCAAAGGGTACTGTTTGGATTAGTCATGTCATCAATTCTGCTTGCAAGAATATACAGTACCATCGAAAACGTTTAAGACTTCTTTGGCACAATCTATCCTCAGGAACACATACAGAGTGAACAGCATCAAAGAAGGAAGGTGATTCCATCAAGAATTGAAGGAGCGTTTCCAGCGAGCAGGAATGAATCTTGCCAATAGGTGAGCGATTTGACCAAGTTCAATTATTTTTTCTCAGAACAGGAAAATTCTGATATCGCAACGAACAACAAGATCCTCGGAATTTCTTGGGAAATTTTGGAGGACTCCCAGTGCATCAAACTACCAACAATTTTTGGTGAAAACACCTGGCCTGAACGAAAGGTTCTAAAAGCAATCGAAAGCGCTTATGTTAGGCCGGAATTTCTGCCAGCAGAACTTGAAAACAAATGGGAGGGTTCAACATCGGAATGGATTACCGTAAATCTTTGCTCCTCTTCAAATGATCTCAAGTACTAGAGCACTTTTCGAAGTTCGCGTCTTCACAGTACTTGTATAACAGGGATGAGTTGATTGTCCGTATCCGTTTATCCTTTTTGCGGTTATCCGTAAGTTATGACCTATCCATTATTCGCGCCGGATGACGGCGGGGATAAGGCTGAAAATAGTAGCTTAATTTCGCGCGTTCTCAACAGTGCCTCCATATTGTATTGTACGATCCATCGCATTTTACGTCATCAGTGGTTTTCAATTCCTTAGCGAAATCGATGAAGGTAAAGTAATACATACATGTTTGCCCTTTTTGTTGCCCTAACGAAATGCTCCTTCTATGTCATCTGACAAAATTAGGGTTAGAGTAGATGGTGGTTTAAAGGCAATAACCTTCAAACCACCAGTTACTTGCAAAATTATCAATAGCCTTTGCTAATGTTTGACCATTAACAACGTTGTAACTAGTGACCTTGCAGCTCACCGATGGGCGGTGCCCTTCTACGCAACGTTTATTTCGACTATTCACTGACCTGCTGTTTCTATCAATTCCTAATGCTTTGATCATATAGCGTTCGAAAGTCAGTACATCATAGTAGTCAGTCAGTACCCGAAGATATATCAGAACTCCGCAAAAGATAAATGTTGCAATGTTTCAGCCCCCTTCAGCTCTCCCACCCAAAAAAGAACCTCGGAAGTACCGACCTTCAGATAACTCACCTTTGTTCTGAAAAGACACGGTCACGTATCATCTCATGCAACTAGTGCCCCAGTCAAATTGGCAAACATCCAAATGTTACTGGAAACTGTTGTTTTTATGGCGAACTCCAGCTACTTCGTATACTCAAACCTTTTTATAATGACTCTATGCTCAGCGTTGTGCTCAGAATGGCAAATTTTGATGACTAACAAGATGAAGAATTTGAGCTAAATCTTCTCTGCAATATTCAAATCGTTTCTCAATTTTGTCATTTTTATTATTGGAGAATCTGGAGTCTTGTAGTATCTGGATCAGTTATCCGTTATCGATTATCCGGCATCCGTTTTCCGGTCATTTTTGGCCAATCCGTTATCCGCACCATCATCCGAATCGTGGAAAATCTCGTATCCGCTCATCCCTGTTGTATACTGGGCAGCAGCTTGTCTAGTTAAGATCTCCAATGTTCGCACGAACACATTGTTTACGTCAAAATTTATTGTGCTTTATAGGAGTGTACAATCCATTTTACTAACAAGATAAGGATACCATGTGTCTGTGGCACTTCAAAATGAAATGTGCCTCATAATGCGAAGTTGGCCATGATGATCTCTTTTATATTCTGCATTAGTGCCCAATACTACTGCGCAAAGAGTTATAACCTTGTCTGTGCAGTATACTCGAACGTAGAGTTTCGGCATCTACCTCCTGTAACCCCGCAAAATAAGTGTTTTTGTACAAAATGGATACAGGATTCGCAATCAGCAGCTCAGTTAAACCTGTATGCAAAATTTCAGCAAAAAAGGGCAAAAATTGCGGTTAGATAATCACACCTTTATCATTTACTGCTACTACCACTCATGAGGGAACGATCATTGGGTACAGGGTAGTTTGGGCATCTCAAAGAATCCATCCAAGTTTTGCACAGAGAGGCATATAACATAACTTCCTCCCCAGTAGCATTGGGCGCGACGCGAAAACATATTCAAGATGAGCATGGTCAACTTCATATAAGGAGGCATATCTCATTCCGAAATGCCACAGACATTTGGTATCCTTCCCTTGTAAGCAACGCTGGAGTCGCTCAGTGGAGTTTCTACTTTATTTTATTCACGTCTTGGGAGTACGTCCTAGATGAAAAAGAATGAATGGGCTGGAGTGAACGATTTTTGCAGCAGTTCACCACAAAGTCGCCGTGACCTTATTTTGGAGTTGCACCGATTTCTGGGAGTTCACTGCATTGTCCTCGTCCAACAGTTGAGCAAGGCACTTTGTTTTGTCGCAGAGGGTCTATACTTCATATTTTATCACTAAGCGATCTAGGGTCTGGTCGCAATTCTCTCATTACAAAGGCGCGAGGCAGAACTCTCAACAATCTGGTACTCTGATACTGGATCAATCTGATACTCGTTCAGTATGTGTGACATCTACTCATCGAGCTTTTTCATCCTCCATTCTTATTGAAGGGAGGGATGGTCTGACAACAATTGCCGGCGAGGTTCTGCGAGACCAAACATGCTGTTTTGAATGGGTACTCTTTGATAATTGCATCAGTTCGGGATCGCACACCCCAGGAAGAGCTATGTTACACTCCTTACTTTCGAAGCAAGACACACCATCCCGAAAAACTCAGAAGCAGCTTGGCGGAAAGCATTCGCTCACACTTCCTTTGACAAAACTATGATTGTATTCCGAGCGTTTGCTGCTGCGATGCCACTGAGTTTTAGCTCGCTGAAGTGAGTTTGACAGAAAACTTGTTTTGGCGCTTTTCGTTCCAGAACTAAAATTTCAGCAAGGCCATGATTTATTTATTTGTTTATTTATTTATTTATTTACTTTGGGGCGTGCGATAGTTCACGCATGTGATACAATCAATATCTGGCGCCAATAATCACAAATGTCAGTAAGCACATCTTTGAAAACTGATGAGACTACAATGTAAACAGAGAAAAATCTACTATTGTGTCTTTAGTCGATGGTCAAGGTATAGCCTGAATCCGTTAACTGACATATTCAGTATCCCATCTTTTAACCTTGATCTTCGTTCAAAATACATAGGATATTTGAAAAGGCCATGAAATTTGCTACAAAAACGTATACAACTTCGCATACCGGTGGTAAGAAAAACTGGAAGTTCTCTGCACCCAATACGAAGCAACGAAAAACGCGCATTATTTTTGCACCAACCTAACCACCATCACGTACAGCCACTCTTCGCCCATCTTTGGATAGCTTTTCGACACCCTCGACTTAGAACTGCTCTGGCATAGAGTCGGAAAAGTTGCCCAACCAGCGACCCAGGTCTTCTTCATTATCGAACGCTCTACCTGGTATGGTCTAAGAGGGGGACATGAGAAGGTGGTTATCTTTCGAGGCAAGGTATGGGCTGTACGCAGGGTAAGTCAGCACTTTCCGCCCAAAGCCGGCTAGCTTCTGGCGCGTCACACTTTCAATATGTGAACGATCACCGTCGTGGATAAATCGCTTATCAACTTAGAGTCGATGTTGCTTGGTGTTGACGTACACACACCACTTCTCATCTCCTGCAAAGATGGACTTCAGCCGGTTTTCAATGAACCTGTAAGAGGGCAAATCAATAGCAACCTGTGCACACCGCTGGAGATCGCACCCGCTCAAATCATGATCACTCACTGTGAAATTGTTCCACCTTGCCCAATTGAAAGTGAACATCCAAGACTTGCGTCCTAATACACCTAGTTTGGCGTGCTTCTGAGTCCGCCAGCTGTCATCACCATTAGCTGATCATTGTCGACTTCAGAGGATGCGCATCCGTACCATGCGGAAACATTGAGGTTGAAGTTTCCAACATGGGGTGTATAGACCAATGTTGTGCAGTGCATTCGGATGCTGTACCATCCGCGAATACACCGCTAATCTGACAACTGAATGCGGCTGCTGATTCACCACATTTGAAGTCGTATACTGAAAGGTGGCAAAAGTTCTGCGTTGAAAGTTCCATATTCCTTGACGGGATTGTGCAGGAGTTTGCAGGTGATGACAGTAATAAACTTGCACATACCTGACCTCCTTATATATATACGAAAGACAAGTTGCTTCAAGGCTGCGTAGGGCTATAAAAAGCACACTTTTGAAAACCGGGAGAACTTTCCCTGCAACCTAATATTTCTTTCAGAATGGGTGGCGATCATGAGGAACGATAGGTCGTGACAGCTGCCAGCTGCACCGCGCATCCAATGTGAAGGTTGTCATGCCCATCTCGTACGATACGCATGCTAGCCTACCCTGCGCAAGAGACTGAAGACATTATTTGATTCAAGTCGAATGTGGATTTTTGTTATTTAGGACAGCAACGCAATAAGCAATAACCCGTAGTAATTATGTGCCACATTTCCACGAAAATAATGCTTCATTTGTCTTCGCATTGCTAAATTTTGTTCAAGTAGATTGTAGCTATCTTCAGCAGTGGAGGGCAATTATGACATGCTCAACTGTTAGCGCCTGTAAATCTCTGTATCTATCAAGGGGCAGGGCTACGATTGCATGGGATAGTGATACACGGGTTCATTGCAGCCAACTTCTGCCATCTGTCATTCTTCCTATCATACACCATTCAGAAGCGGCTATTCTTGAGAACAAAGGATCTTTCTAACTTTTATCATCTCCGCATTTTCTATGTTTTTTCTTGCAACTATATTGCACTATTTTCGCGTTTTTTCAGTCTATCACCTGTGAACCGTGTAACTGTTCAACGATTTCGTGTTGCGTAAAGCCGTGAAGAACTAACACAAGTGCAAACGAAAGCCATAGGAGTTATGTAGCTAAGTCTTGTGGTTATTTAACACAAAAACTCGCGAAACATCCGTGTCTACATAAAGCAGGAGTATCCCTGAATTCACTTCAAAAGGAGCGTAGACGAACGTGTGTCGTTTGCGGTCAGGCAATACGCGATACGTGCGCGGCATTCTTCAATGAGCTACCTCTACAGAAGCACACACCCCTGAGGAAACAACTGAATTATGATGAACAGTAGCGAAAATTCTTTTATAACTTCCAGAATGACAGGATGACAAAAAATTACTTATAGTCCCAACTCAAAGGTGCTTCTAGGACAGTACTTTTTGGATAATTTTGTATGGCAGAACTTGGTGAGATTTGGAACACCCTCCAGATCAAAACCTTCGACATCAATCTGGAAATATAGGTTGAAGGCATAGCACTGTTGAATAAGAGCACATGCGAAAAGCACCAACGTCCATGTCATGTATGTCAGCATATAGATCTTTACTCGCAATTTCGTATAAGATATTTCTGCATAGACGTCCTGTACCAGGTTCACCGTACAGCTGCTCGTATGTGCGGCAAAAGAAGTGTCCTTTCTGAAAAGATAACAAACATATGTATTAATCTCATCTCTAGATGTATTCTTATACAGACCTTTTTGGGATAGTCTCTTCCGATTTCTTTAATTTTGAACACAACAAACATGCATGCACTGCACGTGATCGCTTCATGCTCGGTCATCGCACTCACAAATAGTCCGCTTCCAGCGAGAAGGAGAAGAAGCAACAGCGTTCTCATTACCACGAGACAAATCTTAATTTAATAAATGACCCAAACATTCACATTGTTTCTGATGTCTTTGTTGTCAAGTGTATAATAGAATGATGGCTGGTGAATACACCGATAATAAGTCTGACCACCAAACAACTGCGAGTGCCAGGAGAACGTCACTAAAGATTGCCTCTTAGTTACTCTTTTTTCTTTTGTTCGGAATAGAATTTTCAGTGTATAATGGGGGAATTCACAGAACAGGAAAGCGAAGAATCAAAGGGAGAGAGGTAGAGAGAGAAGGAACTCATCACACCTGGAAAGAGTATTTCACAATTCATCCAAAATGACAACTCCTTCGTGAAGACGTTCCATGCCTGCTGTTACAATACTTGAACAACATAAGTTTGCAGTCCAACAGAACGAAATTCAAAACCAAGGTCATAACATTACGTCCCTTGGCTTCCTTTGTTGATTACCTTTTCGAAACATATTTCCTGATGCCACATCCTTCACGATCTATTTAAGCTAACGAAGCAGATGTGGCCTATAGGGCAGAAGAAGCTCGCTTCAATACTTACGCACTGAAAACAGGGTGTTTTCGCCACAATTTCTTTTCTGAAAATCGCCAAAATTAGAACATTCCTGAGCGCTAGGGGAAATTTTGTATGTGATAGGATCCTCCTAGATAAAGACTGGTAAGGATCCAGATTTTTCCGTCGTCAGACCACAAGAGTCTTGTGAAATATTTGTGCAGTGCTTAGACAATGGTGGAGAGAGAGATGGGCAGACGTCATACGAAAAACCGATTTATGGAACGAGATGAGAGTAGATCCTCGCGGGTCCCGTAATTTCGAAGGCACTTCCCACATGCCGCATGTTCTCGTCCTGGATCCGTCCAAAAACCCTGAGTGATTCTGCAGCCGAATAGATTCTAGTTGTACACTCACATACATAGAAAAAGTGCGTCATTATAGGCGATTGTGACACTTCCCGTGACCAAGTATGTAATTGTTCAAAATGGAGGTGTGTCGGGGGCGAATAACGACAGATACTGTTATGCCAATGGAGAAGGGGTTTACTGTGGCTCAGC
Source organism: Ancylostoma duodenale (assembly GCA_000816745.1). Taxonomy (NCBI): domain Eukaryota; kingdom Metazoa; phylum Nematoda; class Chromadorea; order Rhabditida; family Ancylostomatidae; genus Ancylostoma; species Ancylostoma duodenale. Next base: position 16,149 of record KN726866.1, read on the forward strand.
GTTATGGAAAAGCCAGGATACGGTTTCGCGGATGGAGAAGAGGCCCGATGTGGCGCAGGTGTGAGGAAGGCCAGAATACGGGTTTACCAATGGACGATGTGCCTGCTGTGGCCAAAAAGTGGGTGAATGAAAGGAAACGGTTATGCCGATGGAGTAAGGGTCCGCTGTGGGCCTGGTTCGAGGAAGGGTCACCTGAAGGGGGACGGGTCTGCTGTGGCCAAAGCTGTGAGAATGCCAGGATGCGGTTATGCCAATGAAGGAGAGGTCCGCTCTTGCCCAATTGTGAGGAGCGACAAGATACTGTTAATGAATGGTGGAGGGTCCGAATGGTGGAGGGTGACCCAGGTGTGAGCAAAGTCAAAATACGGATTGACAAATGAAGAAGGTCTCCGCTGTGGCATGTGTCATGAACGCCAGAATGTAGGTCCACCGCTTGGCCGAATGATGTGGAAAACGCCAAGGTGTGGATTCCTGCTACCTGTAATTGCGATTGCTTCTTGTAATTTGGAAAGCGTGCTTGGGTAAGGGTCTGCAGATGGAGGGTTGCTCCAGTACAATCTATTAGCTGGGGATACGCTAGAATGCGTGTACACCGACTGAGATGGTGGGTCTGCTGCTGTGGTCCAGTAGATAGGGGAACTCCTTGATATGGGTCCAGCGAAGGATGAAAGATGTGCTGGCGCCAAACGTCGAAATACGGTAACACCGTTGTGCGCCGGCGCTCAAATGGCAAGAAAACACGATGGAGAGAAAGGTGTGAACATCCCAAAGTGATTCCATCACTCAATTACGCTGGTTGTGCAGTTAAGTAGCAGGTGTTATGCTAACGTGTAATGTTTTGCGAAAGAAAGACTACCTATTATGGGTACGAGATACAAGATCAGGTGAGAATACCCCGAATTTCCCTACGTTTTGAGCGTGAAGCGTGAATGTATTAGTATGGCAACCAGTTGTTGGGCTTGACGATAGGCAATAATTTAAAATTATTTAAAAAACCGCGAAGATAGGTGGCCATCCAATTTATGCATATTTTGACTGTGTAGTGCCTTCTCATTTTTGTGACAGCTCACCTGTCCGCTATGATCAGGTTTTTAGCTGGTGCACTTCATGGAAATGCATGAGACGTACTTAGAGGTTATCAAACTTTCAAAGTCGTTGCTTTTCTAAGTGATGACTTAATCATCAGATGAAGTATTATTTAGTTAGGGTAACACCTGCTTACATGCGTTTGCCCTGCGCCGCGGGTCGATCTAATGGATGGTCTCCTTAGTTCTGCAGTGTTGGACTCGATTCGTATGGCCGGTATGTCATGAACATGCACTCACGCGTGTGGGTGTGTGCAAGTGCTTATTTGTAGGCCGTATCCTGCACATCGGGTCATACCAAAAACCCGCATCTCCACCGATTATTACGTCTCCACCGATTATTACGTTTTCGTCTTCATCGAAGCCCTGAAGGAGTAGTTCGAAATCGCTGTAGAAACATTCCTTCGTGGAATCAGAGCATCCGCATTGTGGTGCGTACGCGGAGACAATCCTCAGGACTTCGCTTTCTGCGGTAATCTTGATGGGCATCAGGCTGTCCGAAACGCGTTGGACGCTGGTGACGAAGTCTCGGTAGCCTTCGTTGACGATGATCCCAACACCATTGCGGCCAGATGTAATCAGCAAATTCTCATCAGGAATAGGAAAAGTTGCCTCTTTGCAAATCTCATACCTGTTTTCGCAGTGTTAGCTTTCTTCTGCCAGCGATTGGAATCGGAGCACCATTGTTTCTGAATGCTTGAGAGTCCGCTCGGCCACCCGTGCTTCTGGTGTGACTCTCTCGGCTGATGCCTTCAGCCCTTATCACTGCCCTACCATCACTAACCGACCATTCCGATCGGGCTGGCCGGAACGCTACCATAAGAGCAATTTATACTAGCTGCGTGCGTCAGTCGCGCATCAGTCGCACCCATCCATTTGCTAGGGATTTTCCATGAAGACCGGTCAACGCGGCATATACATCTTCAATGAAAAGAACGCGCGGCTGCCGCGAGGCCGTAAACGCGTGCGTCTGACGCGTGCGTCTGAGCTGCAACTGCGATGCGACTGTGATGCGACTGGCTCCTATTCTTCATCATATAGACGCACGCGCGTAATTCGCACGCATCCAGTATAAATTGCCCTATAGTTGACCGGCTAGCCTGAAGGTTATCATTGTAACGGTCGACCGGCCGGTCAGTGGTAAAGGTAGAGCGGCCGGCCGGTGATGGACTGCTGCCCGGCAGGTATGCGGTGATGGGCTGAACTCCTGCTGATGATCCCCAGCCGCTCAGCCGGTCGGAACCTACTGGTCGGGGGGCCGGCCGCACCAAGTGTCTGAGATCTGAGCTGTTGAGCGCACCGCTGACGTTCCTCTCACCCTTGCTGTTCCCAGTCTATCTTGCTCCTCCTCTTCTCTCTAGAACATACCCTCTCGCATGTTTCCTTTTATATGACTTGATAAACACACACCAAAGAGCACCAAGACTCATTCATTTGCATTGCGGTGTAAATAACAGTAGGTCTTCCAAGCGACAAAAACTGGACCAAAACATCTGTCAATCAAAGTAGAAATGAACATTTGCACATCTTTCACACATAACTTTGCACGCTGAAAATCGTAATGGAATTAGATTTTTTCCGTAGAACATGGTCCTCTTGCACACACACGCACATAAAATGCTAGTTAATGTTAACTACGATGGTAGTGATGGAGATGGAGATATAGGTGAAAAATCTATACATTGGATTTCTCGAAAGACTGCAGAGGAACTTATCGTTGCACAGGAGGGCACAGTTCTGAGACGGTATAGGTTCCATGTGTGTTTGTCCGTTGGATCGTGATTACCAACAGACACGCAAACAGATGACACACAAACAATTTTGAGCGTCGAGTCATGTGAGAAAAGATTACAAATTCTGACTTCTACCTTGATTGACAGGTGTTTCAATCTACCCTTAGTTAACCATGCCTTCACTGATGGCCGAAGTTTGTTTTTATCTCATTGAAAATGAATTGGATTGGTGCATGATTATCCCTTAACCCATATAGAAGGATATAAACGGGTAGGATGTCCACAGAGAAGCAGGAGAATCAGATGATAGGGAAACACCAAGGA
>KN726867.1:9273-35300 GCA_000816745.1 Ancylostoma duodenale
AAAGCAGAGGAACCAGAGCCACATGGTGAGCGCTCGTGTCTCTGCCCAAGCGAGCGGCGCCGAGGTCCCGCCCCTGTCCGCGACCGTTTGGAGTTCCCTGTAGATCCAAAAAGCCGGCCGGCCGTTACCACTGCGGTCGCAATTGCACACAAAGTCCACCCTGGTGCACGTTTTGGGCTACAGGGGACGTCAATCACGATCGGTATGCACGCAGCTTGGAGCACCGCAGTATCCACATGGCGCTGGCGAGGCAGCACTGGAAATCCACAGCATCCAGCAGCGCCACGTAGGTGGTGCCACGCTCCAGGCCGCCGAGAGTACCGATCGTGATTGATGTTCCCTGTACCAGACTGTACGTAGATGTCGCCTGCGACATTTGGTCCGAGTTGCCTCGGCAGCTGACTTGACTAGCTCTAGAGAACGCAGATTGCTAGAGCAACGGTTGTCAATGTTGCAGAGGTGCGAGTGAGGTGCGAGATCTTCGCACCTCATGCAATTAATGCTCAACCGCAACTAACGCTCCTCACCCGGTGATGCGGCGCGGCTTAGCAGATGGGCGGTGAAGCGTGAGGCAAGTATTTTTGAGAAAGACTGCAAAGTTGCCGTGCGAGCGACCCGCAACTAAATTTCTGTAATAGCGCGTGGGTAGACGCTGCAATTACAGTCCGTAAAAAAGATCGGCGGACTCCCGTTGGGTGCGCGTCGCGGTCGATATCGGAGATCACCGGTTTTCCAGAGACGTCTCGGCCGTACGGTGTCATGTTTTGATGGATTTACTCAGGCTAAACGTCTTATTACCCTACAAATTCACCCATGGTTAACACAGATTCTAACGCATTTTCTATGGGTAATCTCAGTGATGCATCCAGGCCTCGGTTTCATAGGATCTCAGGTTGTCGAGTACGACATCGACCGCGGCGCGCGCACGCGTGACCACCCCGCGCGTCGAACGGGAGTCCGCCGATTTTTTTTTACACACTATACGAACAATTGCACACAAAGTATTCGTCGCGCAGTTTGAAATCTTCAGATGTGGTGAATACGAGAATTTCAGTGAGGATATTCAGTAAGTCAGCTGAAATTCCGACTGCTATCACACACTAGCCTGTCTTTAGTGCTTTCCGCGTCTTTTTTTTTTTGTTTTTGTGTATATTATGTTCCCCTTTTTCATCATTTCGGCGGAAAGGGATTGGGGGGGGGGGGCACCCCACAAAAGGTCATAGGCTTCACCTTGTAAGCCCAAGCAAAAGCACTAGCCTAAGCCTAAGCTACGCCTAAGCCTATGCTTGAGCATGGGTTTAAGTCTAAGCCTAAGGCTTAGGCTTAGACTTCACAGGAGTGCCCCCCCACCCCAACTCCCTTTTCACCCATCGTTTCTGCCGTCGTATCAAAACTTTTAGTCGTTTGAGTATTCTGTACTTAATACGTATTTTGCGTAAGTTATTGTTTGAATGGACTTTAAACCTTATGTCTAACACTAGTATTTTCAGCACTCTCTTTGTTTGTCAATGTGCGATCAAATGTGCAATAGAGTTTCTTCTCAATTCAGGAAGAAGTCTTCTCTCTTCAGGAATGTCAGGATGTGAAAGCATATTTCGGAAGGTTTCCAAGTTTGTGTATATATCTCCACTAATAAGAAGAACTTCATTCTATCCATGAAAGCACATTTCAGGTGAAGGGATAAGTGAATCCGCGGAGTTGATTTATATTAGGTTGGTGCATAATTAATGCGGCTTATTTCGCGACTTCTTTTCTCGATGAAAATAGAAGCTTTTCAAAGTGTTTTTCATGAAAACAATCCTCTCTTTCTACTTATCAAATATGCTGTCGGAAGCTTCATCCACATCCGCTATAATACGCTCTATCACTTCGGGGAAAGTTGGGATGCAAAACAGTCATTCCGCGATCTCAGCGAGCTTTTCAAAGATGGGCCAATCAGCAACGCTAAGTTGAGAGATTGTTCATATTCATAAGGCACGAGCTTCACAGATGGAGAAAGAAGAGGTTGGCCATCAAATTCCAAGCACCAGAAATTTGGGCAGCCTGGAGGAGGACGAAAACTTGACAACGAGAATGCTGTCCGAATTCTTCAACATGGAAGATTCGACCATGGTTCCTCTTCTCAAAAGGCTCAGAAAAGCATGGAGATTGAGCAAATGGGTCCGCCGAACTCTCAGGCAGGAACAATGTTCGAATTGCCGCAGATTTTCTGTAGCAAACGAGCAGGTTCCATTTCTGAGGAATCTCGTCAATCCAATCTCCTTCCCTTCCACGGCTGCCAAAAGTTCCTGGTCGTCGAAATTTGATCGTGGAGCTCTTCCTTCTTCATCTGTAGGATTTTACCTTCCTTCTTGAACCACTCGAACATTTCTCAACTTGGCTCTGCCGATTTTTCTTCGGCCAAAAATCCGTTGAGATCGCGGAATGACTGTGCTGCATCCCTATCTTTCCCAAAGCGGTAGAGCATGAGATGGTGGATACGGATAAGGTTTTCGATAGCACCGTTACTAAATGAAAGAAGAGGGATATTTACATGAAAAAAAAAACATTCAAGAAGCACTAATTTTCAACGAGAAAAGGAGTCGCAAAAAAGCCTCATTAATTATGCACCAACCTAATAGGCGAATGAAGAACTACTACCGAGTGAGTCGTTTCCATACTTTTGTTAAGATGAAGACGCTTGAAAAATCGCTAAGTTTTGAAGGCAAGGACAACGATAAGACGATTCCTCACCAAGAATCGGTGGATTTCTACAACATTTTCAGTGTCTAGTACCAGATTGTTTTACTACCATTACTTGAGATTTCTGCGTTCTGATGTTAATGTTTGTTTCTTGTAAAGTGAGAATCTGATTATTGTCTTGTTCTCCTCGTATCTCTCATGATTGTAAAGAGGATTAGTTAAAGCGTTGTGTGAGAATCTATCGTTGAGGTAGCATTTTTATGTACACATGAGTATTTCTGATGATTGCTCATTTTCTTGTGAAGTGTAAGGAAATTAATTATTTGGTAACATCGCTGGCTTTCTGTTGTAAATTCCAGAATGTTTGACTTAATAAAATAGTATTCTCGAGCACTGTTTACAATAAACTATTCATGAATTACAATAAGAGCAATCACGATAATCGATAATCAGAGCATACCGTGATCGAGCGGGCCATGATCCCCGTGCAGCGGGACGCGATGACCGTGCGACCCGGCTTTGCGAGTCCCGCTCGCGGTCACGTCGCGGCCCGCTCACACGGTGCGAGTGCCTGGCTTGTGCCCTCGCGTGGCATGACCCACAAAGGTCACACGGAAAGCGTGCTTTTTCACTATTGTCTAGGTCACTTAAAACCCCAAAAACCAGCAAAATCTCAAACGAAGATTTGAGCAGATGCTGCCTATAAACAGTATGGCCTATTAGCTCACAGAGGGCGCCTGATCCGACTCTGTGTGTAGTTAAGACTTTGCCCGCAGAATGCGTCTGGAAGGATATTTTGGCGAATGGCAGTAGGAATACATCAGAACATCAGACACGGCTAAAGCTTCCAGGGGGCGCGTCGCCACGTGGCAAGGAGCAGGCAGAACGCAGATTGAACGACACCACCGTTCATTGGGCAGCAGCTAGCCTCCTCAACGCAGCCGAAACACGAAGTGTGCTGCTCGCAGCAGTCGGAATGCAGTAGTTCTTCCTTATACAGCAATGTCTGCCTTCCATTTCTTGGTGGTGTTACTTCACAGGTCCTGCTACGTTTGAACTATCCAGTCACAGGTAGCGTCAATCAGTACTACTGCGGCCTGGAGCGCCGCAGCACCCACGTGGCGCTGGCAAGGCAGCACTCCACATCCACAGCATCCAGACGAGACATGTGGATGGTGCCACGCATCCGATAGTACCGATCGTGCTTGACGCTGCCTGTATCTGAGACCGTATTAGGAAGGATTGCATTTTCTGCACGGTTTCTTATTCAGGATGACCTGTCAGGACATATATGGCATAGGAAGCACTATGTTAATCTGCACACATGAGAAATTCTGAAGTACAGTCTGTTCCCTGAAACGTACACTGCCATCCTCGCTCCGATTGAACAAAGCGGCGCGTGTGCGTTCAATCGGGGCGCGAATCTGCAACAGCCGATCAGCCTCTCCTCGCGTTCTGAATGATCCCTTCGCGCCCCGATTGAACGCACACGCGCCGCTTTGTTCAATCGAAGCGAGGATGGCAGTGTACGTTTCAGGGAACAGACTGTAGAGTCACAGAAAATCACTACGCGCTTCGCGTGGATGACAGTGATTATCTTAGTATGAGTTGGCCAGAAGTAGCATGACACATGGTTTCGCGTCGAAGTGCTGAGCGGCGACTCGGTCTCTCTACATGATAAATATTGGGTTGGGGAATAGTTTCGTTCGGTTTTTTTTCAACTTATTTTTTTCACGGTGATCTGAGTTTTGCTTGACTTGCAGTCACGGCCTATTTTGTAGCTCTTGATTTGCTCTTTTTGAATATCGCAACCGCGCTTCTCAATTCTTGCTTCATCTTGATTTCTAGCGCATGGAATGTGACCTTCCATGTCGACAAAATTGAACCCCTCGCAATCGACTACCGTTCGGCTTCATTTGTGGGTCAAACGTGGATCAATCGGCTAGGGATATTATCTCCGTCTACAGCAAAACCTTTACTGCTGAAAGGACAGTATAGAAGTGGCAAACCCTCTTCAGACAGGGCAAATTTTGCTTTGAAGTTGCTTCTCGTTCTGGACGCCCAGTTTGTGGGACGTAAGAGTGATTACCTACCAAGGTTGCTTTAGATATGAGGCATAATCACTACTGATGCTAACTGTCAACAACGTGTAAGTTTAACCGAAGCATTGCGTTCAAAACCTCAAAACGCTCGATAAGAGCTGATCGTCCACAATGGGTATGCTTGATTTCTCCACGCGAAATTCACCAAAATGACTAGCAAAAATTCGAATGTAGGGGATTTTCACTAGTACCGACTCTGCAGGTCTAGTGCAGTCATATGCAACTTATTTTGTTCAATTCCTTTTTCATTTCATAAACTGTATCCAACAGTTGCGGTTGCTGGCTACAAGTTCAGTCGTCCCAAACAAAACGATTTTTCGTAGACATGGAGCTGACAAGCCGCCCTGTCTCTGGCAGCATCAATAGAAGAGTGAAGGAGCTATGCAACCCATTCAGTGCGGTTGACAGTGTTCATGGAAGGTAGTGGTTTCTATGCACATGAAAAACCGCACGAACTTATTCGCCAACCCAATACATCTACTCAACCATCGCATTTATTACATATACGGACAATATAAGTGCAAGAGTGTAAGGCACCACCATCCGCCAAATAAGTGGCAACATGCGGTAACGTTCCGACAGGACGGTCTAAAGAAACAGGCCAAATACAAACTTTTCAGACTGTAGGCTTGAGCAGTTTATTGATAGTTTAGAAGAAAACCAAATCAAAGTCAGCATCGAAAGCAAAAAAAAAACTTTAAAAAATTATGATCACACTCTTATAACCCACACATTTTTTCTGTCTTTTTCATAATACCTGAATTCTGCACAAGTTAATTTAAGGACACTTGAAGCAGATAACAAACGGGGCAATTAAGAAACGCTGAGAACTTTATTGTGAGACCACAAAATTAACCTGGAAGTATAAAACTCGGCATGTGAAACCAAAGTAAACAAGAAATGAGATCAGTGCAGAAACAGCTATCAATCACCAACTAAAATACTAAACCACCAGAATCGCTCGGTCTTAGCAATGATGATGTCATCGGGTCTGATGCAACTATCTTTTCAACATCCTCCCTCAGCGCGCTTCTCATTACTCCACAGATACTGCCTTGTTCGTTGAGGTCATTTAAAACACCGGAAATTTTGGAGAAAGATCCTGAAAGTCTCGCAGTTAACAATGAACCATATTAAAAGCGATATTACACTCTGTAATGCAGAGAAGTAGAGAGAACTTACGATTCCTCACAAGCTGCTGCACATAGGTCATCAGTAATCCCCGATAATCCATGGAACTACCAGCTGTCTTCACGGCTTGCAACCATCCTTCCAGTAATGATTCTTTCACCGATGCGCTCACTGTCCTTGGAATAGAAGGCAGCAGTCCAGGCCTACAAGTTTTTATTAAGATTTCCAATAAGAACCTGAAGTATTATTTAATAAAGGGAGTTTGTTATGGCATATTTTTGCTGCAAAATGTGAAAACTTTTTTTTCAAGTTAATATACAAAAATGGAAGGAGCATCAGATATATAGAACAACCAGCTAACCGTTTCCGACGCTTTAAAAGCCGTCCAACCGGTCCATCTGGTAGTTCATCCCCGTCTACTGAATCGCATAACTTCATCAGGGGTGTCATTGAATCAACTATTTGCCTGCAATAAGGAAGCCCTTCACATGAATATGTGGAGTAACAGCACTATCCGACTAATTCTGCCCCAAAAGTAACAATTCGAAAAAACGCGATATATTTTCAACTGATCGTTCCAGTGGTTAAGAACCAACTCTAGGCTGACCGAAGCCTACCAGCAATTCATATCCAACGAGAAAGTGAAGATGTTGCCGGTAGAGAAACCCAGGAGTGGTACGCCTGCGGATGTCATTGATATTGAGGTCAGATTCGCGTCTGCAAACAGTACTGCGTTATTGTACAAAAACTGTAGAACACTGTTAGAGCCCACCAGAGCCTCGATGCTATGTGAGACGCATTTTCGCCGTTGTATATATTCCCTCTTTGTGATGAGTGAGCATGTCATTACCAGTGTAATGTACGGCGCAGCGTAGATTACGGTGATAAATTAACTATACTAACAATAAGCTACTTCATCACGAGGCTACGGAGCTGCCCTTGATGGAGGAATCGTTTCGAGAAACCATTTCCTAATTTTTTAAACCTAATCTCTGTGGGTGGCAGGGAAAACTGACGTGCAAACGTGAGAAGTCGTAAAAACACCGATAATCCTACTTCCGGAAAATGTTCTTTTCGAAAAGCTCGTGTCCGCACTGAGGCGGAGTAGGCAGTGGGCACGGGATGACTGTGGAACCCTCACTCTCCAACACTTTCTGCTTTGTCCTCTGGACCGAGAGAACAGTCCGACTAGATCTGTAGTCTTATGCAAGGGGAACAAGGCGCTGAGGTTTAGACTCATCTACGGGGTCAAGCGTGGTGTTGGTAAAAAATCGATCTTCAAGGCGACCCTTCCCCAGACCGTTCAATTTCTTTCTACATTTCCAGTTGTAGTATTTTAGCAACTCTAAGGTATGTATTATAGAAGATACTTCTTGAATGCAATTGATTTTTTAAATTAATTTTTCAGTTTTCAATTTTTGATTTTTGTTTCTGAATTTTAAATTTTGTGGATCAAACTATCAGGTTGGTGCGAAATCAATTGCCGAAACGAACACTCCAGTTCAAAGTGTTATAACTTGGCCTAAACACAACTTTTTTCACCAATTTAATGCTCATTTAATTCACTAATTCTTCCCGACCAAATTAGTTAAAATTGTGTGCCTCTACAGTGAAAACTGAGATCGCAAGAATCCACAAACTTTTGGAAAGCGATTTCGACATGCTGTAGATCAGCAATTTGCTGTTGTCACAGGGTTCCTTCTAGGACTCGGGAAAAGTGATATTCAGTGAGGGAAAGGTCAGAGGAATGAGAGGAATTAATGAGAACCTCGATGCCTTCCTGTGCAATTTTTTGACGGGTAAGTTTTTAAGTGAGAGGCTTAGCGCTACCCTGGAGTAGCGGAAAACCTGATCCTGTTCACCACTGCTAACAACATTTACGGCTTCTTTTCGGATATCAACTCGAATTACAATACTAGGACTCTGCTGTCAACGACTGACTAGGTTGGAGGAGGCTACATTCAACCATACCCTTACAGCACCACCAAATTCCTCACACAACCTCCCTAGAGAAAAGATCTGATCTAGGAAAACTTAGAACTGGGAAAACGTCTCTAACCATACCCGCTAGCATTTCCTGCTATCGTACAGAAACCAGTCTTTATCTACAGTACTGGTATGTTCCAGAAATGAGTCGTTTTGGGACGAAAAATTAAGTTAGAAAAAAAGTCACAGCGGATGAGACTCTGGTCGGCAGTCAGGTCGTAGGTGTTCAATTCCTCAGATAACTGGATAAGGCAAACGCAGCACAACCTGGCAAGCCACACCCCCAAGAAATGGAAGGCAGACATTGCTGCAAAAGGAAGAACTGCTGCATTCCGTCTGCTAAGAGCAGCAAACCCCGTGTTTCGGCTGCGTTTTTTGCCCGACGAACTGTGCTGCAGTTCAACCTGCGTTCCGCCTGCTCCTTGCCACGTGGCGACACGCCCCCCGGGAGGTGTATATAAGCCGCTGGTTGAGCATCAAAGTTTAGTCGTGTCTGCGCTCCGGCGGAGACAAGGGGAGCCCTGCGAGACTCGTCAGGCCGGCTGAGGCCCGGGTAAAACCGTGGCCCATTGCAATAATTATTATTTTTAGATAAGCTTGGGTAAGCATCCACTTACCCACGAACACAGCCCTGTGCCCAGATTGAGCTGCGATCTTAGGTTTGAGACATGCAAACCAGTTCATCGCCCCCGAAACACAGCCTTCCAATGGCGAACGCAGCTCGTGGGGCGACAAAATAAGCTTTCAACTCGCGATGTAACTGCTGCTGAAACGTGTTCGGCCTGTGTTTGGCCTGTGTTCGCCGTCCCGGAATCTCTGAGTCCGCACCTTACTTACTCTGTCGATTGAAGTCAAATGTTTCAAAACTGTGGTATAGTAAGCATCCATCCCTGCTCTCAACGTCTGATTGGTAAGATCTGATTTGGGCTTTACGACTGTCCTTAGCACTTGATCGCCAAGGAACAACCTCCCATCACGATCATAGCATCATAGTGGCCTTGGCATTCAAAATCGCTGGAAGGAAATTTCGTGGACTGGTAGCTCACTGTCCATTAAAAGAAGACCCTGAGCCAAAACAAGTGCAAGATTACCGGACACCTCCGGTGAAAAGTGATCGAGTTTAAAATCATTAACCATGGTGACCCCAAAATTGCGTCGGCACATCATTTGCTTGCGACTCTACAAAAAGGTAGTGAGAAGAGCTAGCCAGAATATTCAAGCGGCTTTTGAAAGAGGAGGAAAAGCACTTTTAGAAGGTTACCCAAGTTCATTTGAAATTGCTCGAATTCCGCAGAAGAGAGAAGCTTATTTGTGCATACCCCAAAACGGCAATTAATTTCGCACCAACCTGATACTACTCTACACACTTATTATAAGCAACTGGAGTGACACAGAAGCCGTATTCGAGCTCAAACAGGTCCAGGGTTCGATCGCTGCCGGAGCCTAATTTTTGCAACATGGAAAATGGATGTGGAGTAATTCAACGTCAAACATCCATGCGTACAAACAAAAACAAATTGTCAGGACTTTTTTTGAACGATGAAAGTCGCGTTCGAGTGGCTTTGCTTTACTGAAAGTTAGAATCGTATCGTACACATGTAGAAATATGGTTGTTTGTCACGAATTTAAAAAGGATTGGCATGTGACCTAAAACGGATTGGCATGTGACCTGGGAAAACAGCTTGAGTCGTTCTGCTATCAGGAAGATTTGACTTTCTGGTGCACATCTTTCTATTTTGAAAAACTTTGTTTATTAGGGTTAAATTTTGGTGGAAATTTATTGGTAAAAAGATGAGAAAATCACCATTTTTACCAACGGTTTACCATCGGTTTACTAACGGAATAGAACACGCCAAGTAACATTGAGAGCTGAAATTTTACAAGAATGTAGAGCTTGCCTTCCTCGTTCAAAATCACATTTACGGCTTTGTCAGCTTTTACTTATACGCTGAAACAAAGCCATGAAAAAAAAACCTAATTTTTGACAAGTTTAAGAATGTGGTGTTAATCTGAGGCAAATATCTTCACAGTTATCCTGTATGAGGGAACAAATTCAATACTTTACTATATTATTTTTTATTTTTTTATATTTATTTTCTATATTTTTTCTTTCTTATGCGTAGGGTCGCTTTCTACAGATCCTTATAATTTTGTCAGTTACTGAGTGTCAACATGCCTCAAATTTAACAAATTTTGCGGTCATGTCATATGTGGTCTTATCGCCATAAAAAAGTTCCACCAAACGAAAAGCTGTGGAATTTCGCATGCTCATAAGGATTGATTCTAGGAATAGCTTCGGAGCACCATGTGATCTCCAGAGGTCTTAGAACACCATCTACGGGATTGCATTTTGATCTACATATTTGTTGGACCCTAGTCGATATACAGCCAAATAAAGCGTCAAAGCTTGAGAAGAAAGTGTTCACCGAGGACTCTAAACCTGTTATTCTTAGTACTAAAAGGAGAGAGCATGTTGTGTTTGTAAAACTATTGGGTTGTTCGGAAAGTAATTGGGATTTTTGAACGTTGCAAAAAAAATTTATTTTCTCATAGTGAAAGAACATTGAACAATGATATATTTTCTATATTGTTCGATTACCTTTTGCCATATTTCTGGTAATTTCACAAATTCTTTCTCATAGAACTTCTGGTCTTTTTTCGGCAAAAAAAAAGCTGAGCTACATGATATTCGATATCCTCATCTTCGGTAAAGGTTTTCCCATTCAAATAGTTCTGCAAGGATCGAAATAATTGGTGGTTAGATGGCGTAAGATCAGGGCTTTATGGTGGATGCAACAGCCAAGCACCAGTGATTTTTACCGAGACGCCAAAGATGTATAAGATCCAGCATAGCCTTGGTGGAAGTCCACTTTTTTGCAAATCGCCAATTCTGGTCGGTTTTTTCAAGGACTGATTCATGCAATTTCACCAATTGTCGACAGTAGAGATCCGAATTGACATTCTGGTTCCTTGGATGCATATCAAAATATACCACAGCTTAGTAGACCCAAAGGAGTTGTGTTCCACCAAGACAATGTTATGCCCCATACATCTTTCGCGACTCTACAAAAGTTGTTGGAGCTTGGTTGGGAATTGATGCTGCATCCACCATATAGCCCTGATCTTGTGCCATCTGACCACCACTTATTTCGATCGTTGCAGAAGTGCTTGGATAGAGAAACCTTTATCGGAGATGAGGATGTCAAATGTTATGTAGCCCATCTTTTTGCCGGAAAAGACCAGAAATTCTACGAGAGAGGAATTATGAAATTACCAGAAAGGTGGCAAAAGATAATCGAACAAAATAGGAAACATGTCATGTGATTAACGTTCCTTCACAGAGAGGAAATAAAATTCTTTTCGCAACTCTTGAAAATCCTGATTACTTTCCGAACAACCCAATAGAATCCTTGCGAGAAATCGAATTTGGATCTCGCAGGGAAATTTCCCTCGCTTCTCTACCTTGCGGCTATTACTACTACCCCCCCCCCCCCTCCTCCCCCAGGCGATCCTCCTTATTGTTAGCAAACTACCATTGCACGCTTGACCCTGGTCATCTAAAACTCAGTTATAAGTAACTTTCCGAAGAGAAACCCACCTTTCACAACACAGTCGGCAATCGATTGACGGGATAGTATGGCTTTGATCTTGTCCACGTCCCTTAAAATTCAACAGATTATTCGCTGCAACATTATCATAATCTGTAAAGAAATCCAAGAAGCACCACAAACTATACTGTGTTGCGTTCAGACCGTTTGCTGACCGGTCTGAACTTTTCATTTTGTATCATTCAGAGCTCAGTTCGCTAGCTTCGTCATTGTGTGACACCTTCCATTTCGCGCCGTCACACTCACCCGCACCCCCTCGCACAGGAGTGGACCCATCTCGTAGCGTTTTCTCAGTTGTCAGTGCTCCTTGCACAGCAGTGTTACCTCCTCGAGGTCTCCCACTTTTTTTGGGGGGGGGGGGGCTCACACGCCCTTTACACGTCAATAACCCAAAATGGAGAGGAGCAGGAATAACTGCAAAGCACTGGCTTAATTATAGTGCACCAGTCATCCCGACCATCTTCCGTCCACATCTTATACTCCCTCGACACCACTCTCTGGTACAACTGCTTAATTTCACAAGAAAATGTGATTGAAATTATTCGATAATCCAATACAGCGCGCTTTTCACGATGTAAGGAGGGGGCGGAGCCGGCAAATGTGATATCCAGGAGATCAAGGGTAAGCACAGGGCGCGAATCCTTGGCTGAGTATCAGATATAACTTGGGTATCTTCCGAAATAGGACGGGAAACTAATCATTCTAGGCTTTGCGTTCGCTTAGTAACGCCGTTTTCCTTTAGAAAAAAGGCGCAGGGTCCTTCTAGTTTACTCAATTAACCCAAACCACACTTACGATAGCCTTGTCAGGACGGCAAGCGATCATCGAAAGCCTCATAGTGGAAGGGAGATCTATGGGCATAAGAGCAGAACTCGACATCGAGCAACTAGTTACCAATTTCCCTTCACTCGCCACGATAAAAGAATACGAAAGAGCCGTGGAATTATTTAGAAAGTGGAAATCGATCAGCCCCGGGCGAGAACAGGGGACGAACTTGTGATGCAGATCATCAATTAATAGCATTTGTAGTAATACTTTTGTTCGAGGGACCACGCGCTGGCAGCGAGCGGCGGATCAGAAGGAACAATAAAGAGTGAAGAAGAAAAGGACCAGTACACCCCTAGACAGTCCGACAGAAAGCCCCAAATTCTTGACATAGGGGCTGAAACAAACCACTTGGTTCCTAGGATTCCGCCTACAGGCCGTGAAGAGCGGTTCAGGCGTGTACTCCTGCCCATTGTCGAGGCAGCGTATATTTCCCTGAAAGAGAAGAAGTAGCATTGGTGTTTTGCACACTAATCCTTCTTTGCTGGGGTGACGCAGAAGTTGAGCAAGTGTGATCCACTTGATCCTTCTTCGCTTCAGTAGCGGAGAAGTACCGGTGTGTTGATCAACGCTCCTTCTCGCAGAAGTTGAGCAAGCGTGACCCACTGGATCCTTTTTCGTTTCGGAAGCGGAGGGGTTGTATCTGTGTGTTGATCACCGCTCCTTCCCGTAGAAGTTGAGCAAGCGTGATCCACCGGATCCTTCTTCGTTCCGGAAGCGGAGAGGTTGTATCCGTGTGTTGACCACCGCTCCTTCTCGTCAAAAGAGGGAAATATACGTGTTCGCAGACCTGTGAATCTGTGATAGCTTCTGTGAGTGTACGCGTTCAGCGTTACGCTGGAGGCAATTGTGTATTCCAATTGCAAGTGTACAGAAGTATAGCAGGAAATCGACAACATGTCTGAGAAGTCACAGATCAAGAACTGAGCCCGACTGGAGGTGTTTTCGCTGGACGGGTCGAACCAGCGTGATGAATTGGTCTGGATGAAAATGAGGCTGCAGAAGCTCATGTGTGCCGTCCAGGAAATCGCAGAAGAGAACGTGGCGCAAATCAGTCTGTCAATGAAGACCGTCCACTGCAGATTGGAAACGCTACGAAATTTGCCGTCTTTGCTGGAATGCCAAGTAGACGGTGGAGCGCGTACGCAGTCAAGAACAGGCGAGGAAGCTGCAAGTATTGCACGTGCCTGAATCGATAGCGAATGCCGCGATCTCGACACTGAACTCGGAAAGCAAGAAACATCGCAAGGCGCTGTGATGCCGTCAGAACCGCGGAGGAAGCAGCGGAGAGAAGCTGCCCCCCAATTCAACGACGGTGCTGCCGACGAATCGAACGAGTGTTCCAACAGCAGGAACAGCACGTTCGAAATGCGGAGGATTCCGTGAAATGATTGTTGGAAGCTTTGCAGGAGCCAAGCTGTTGAGAGCAGGGGAGGTCGAAAATGGAGATGGCTCTATCCATTCCAACAAAGTGGTAAGATCCTTTGCTCTAGGACGCTGTTAGCTGCAGAAGAACAGCTCCGATTACGCTGTGCGCGCAACATCTCAGGACAGATGGATGAGATGATGGTAGCCATCGCAAGCCCCAAACACCCTCTGGCACGGTCAGATCAGATAGTAAAGAGCAGATCAATGAAGACCGTCCATTACAGATTGGAAACGCTACGAAATTTGCCGTCTTTGCTGGAATGCCAAGTAGACGGTGGAGCGCGTTCGCAGTCAAGAACAGGCGAGGAAGCTGCAAGTATGCCATTACATTACTGAGCTCACGGGAGGTGGTGGGCTACTCATATATCCATTCCAAGTGCACTGTTATTGTGGATCATATACGTTTACTTTAAGCAAGTTCCACTTCTAATTTATAGTTGGCTAGAGATCTAGTGGCGGGATCAGATATATTCATCACAGTTGTACAAACGCCACTGAAGCAAGTAAACCTATGGCTAAAGAAGGAGAATTATCTGGGGCGCCCTGCTTTGTTCAGACACGCAGGAAGCAGAAGACAGAAACCACTCATCCGAACTCCTTGACGCAAGATCTGTAGCAGAAGTTTGATGAAATACTAGACGATGATGGACTTCCAGTTGCCCTCAGATCCGTGCTTGGCCATATGTTTAAATATATAATAGGCGAACTAGAAGAGATGAGGAACGAGTTAAGTAGTGTACTCAAAGTGAATGCCGATCTCAAAAACGAGAATCGAGAGCTATGTGAAAAGAACACAGCCCTAAAGAATGAGAATACTATGCTTAAAGAAGAAATTCTTGTGCTTAAGAATTCCAGGAATGTTAGTAGCGTTGGTAGAATTGATCCTGATCAGAATTGTAACCCGGCCTTTGAGGAAATCGAACGTAAACGATCACTTGTGATTTCTGGTATTCCAGAAAGCTACAGTAGTACTGCCTCTACTAGGAACTACCATGATTCTGAATGTGTTAGGCAAATATTAGACTATCTCCATATTGCTTGTGAACCCACTTCTGTTTACAGCATGGGTAAAATGAACTCTAGAAGACCTAGGGTGATGAAAGTGATAATGCCCGCATCCTACTTCCAGAAAGAGGTGTTGAAACGAGCAAGCATGCTGAAATCATTCCCCGAACCGGGGATTTATGTTCGCCCGTCCCTTTCAAAAACAGAAAGGGCCCAGATTCGCGAACGAAGAAAATCTCGTTTCAGCAACTATGGCAGGCTTTCAGAAGTGGATGCGAGCAGTAATAGTAAGAATAACCTCAGTATGTCTGAAGCTATTGTTTATGGAAATCAATCTAGTCCTGGAGAATATAACACTGTACATCCAAATCCTGCCCTATCGGGAAACCTCTGAATATTCGCAGGTTTTCGGAGTCCTTATTACTGTGTTTAACTTGCAATATCCGATCATTACCAAGGAATACTCTTGCTCTTATTCATGCCTTGAGTTTCTTTTCTTATGATGTTGTTGCTTTGACAGGAACGTGGATGAAATCTTCAGCTGATCTTGCACCTTTACTTGGTTACTGGTGTGATCACTACCAGATATTAAGATCAGACCGGAAAAATAAAAGAGGTGGAGGTGTGATGTTCCTTATAAAAAATCATTTTTCACCTATCATGGTATTCGGTGAAACAATAGATGACGCTTACGAGATCTTATGCATAGATTTGGACTCTGGAGGAAATACCATACGCTTAGTTGTGGTGTATAGAGCGCCAACGTGTTCGGTTGATAAATCCGAACAACTATTTAAAGCGATATCTGATATGCTAGCCTGTAATGCACCTTGTATTATAATGGGTGACTTTAATCTTCCAGACATTATATGGGGTGGAGTTCCCCAAGCCAAAATTAGAACTTCGAAATTCTTCATTAATTTGTGTCGAAGTCACCATCTGAAACAGTTTGTCAGTAGTCCCACTCTCGATAATCATGTATTAGATTTGATTCTTACTACTGATTAAAAACATCCAGGTCAATGCCCCCCTAGGCTGCAGCGACCATGCCTCTCTAGTTTTTCATATAAATATAGTAAAAAAGGCTAACGACTATGTTATCAGGAAAGACTTCAAGCACGCTGACTTTGTAAGTGCCAAAGAATACTTAAATCAGATTGACTGGTATGGCTCTCTTAGTCATGTTCAGTCAGTTGATGAGAAATATGAAATGTTCCTCTCAATTTTGAAACACTGTATGGATTTGTTTGTTCCTTCTCAGAGGATCTCACTAGAAACACCGAAATTTCCGCGGTACATTCACAAACTTTTTCGTCAAAGATCATTCTTTTGGCAAAAAGCTATTAATGAAAAAAGCGAAAATACATTGGCTAGGTATAGACTTCTAAATGACCGCTTCATGAAGAAACTACATAAATACAACAGTTCCATTGAGAAGAACGTAGTTGATTCAGGTGACAGACATGCCTTTTACAGATTCCTAAACTCTAGATTACGACCTAAACAAAAACCTCCTGGAATCGAAAAAGAGAATGGTGAAAAAGTTAGCGATGATTTGGAAAGAGCAGAACTTTTTGCCCATACGTTTAGAAAGTACTTCTCGCCGTGTACAACTCATTTTGAAATTGAATCAAAAAATCTGTTTCCACAGATGAATGATTCTATGTGGTTTAACTATGACGAAGTCTACGAAAACTTTGTCAAGTGGTCTAATTGCTATTCGAGAACACCAGATGATATTCCCTTTGTCTTCATTAAGGAGATGGCTTGTGAACTAACCGACCCTCTCACATTCATTTTCAATTGAAGCTTCAGGGCAGAAGTGCCTAAAAAGTGGAAACATTCATTGGTAACTCCTGTACCTAAGAAACCTCCCTTTCACAAAACGAATAACTACCCACCGATAAGTATTACATCAATTTTTGCGAGACTCTTTGAAAAAATTTTGAAAAAAAGAATTGTGCAACATCTGGAATCTAATGCTGTCATCTCTAAATATCAACATGGCTTCCAGAAGGGGAAATCGACGGTAACAGCCATGCTCTCCGCTTTGAATGACTGGACTGAAATGATAGAAAGTGGAAAACGAATTGACATCATTTATTTTGATTTCGCTAAAGCCTTTGATAGCGTCGTACATGGAAAACTGATAACCAAGCTCTGCCAAGTAGGAATACACCATCGCATAGTTAAATGGATAGAAGCGTTTCTTTCGAATAGAACATTTCAAGTCTGCATAAATGGAAAATTTTCGTCAGTTCGTGAAGCACACAGTGGTGTGCCGCAGGGCGGTGTGCTTTCACCCATTCTCTTTAACATCTACACTTACGAGCTACCGGAATTGATTTCTTCGGCGAGAATAGGGTGTATAGCATTCGCAGATGATATAAAGATCTATAACTCAATCCAAAATGAGGAAGACAAACAAAAGTTGCAAGAGGCCATTGATCTAGTTGAAGAATGGTCTGATCGGTAGAATCTCCCTCTTTCTGTAGAAAAAACAAAAGTTCTATGCGTAGGCTCTGAAGAGCAGTCAGAGTACAAACTATGTTCCTTACCCATATCGAAAGTTAATGAGATCAGAGACTTAGGATTTCTTATAACAACCAATCTGTCATTCGATAGGCACTGTGAGTGCATTGCCAACAAAGCAACGCAAAAGGTGTACAACATCTTTAGAGGCCTCGTTACCAAAAACGAAACAATTTTGTTAAAAGCGTATAAACATATGTGAGACCTACACTAGAATACGGTACAGTTGTATTCAATACTCACAGGAAAAGTACTAGGGATAAATTAGAGAAAGTTCAGAATAGTTTTACGAGGAAGCTACTTCTCAGGACAAAAGGTTTTGATTATAACAGTGTCCCTTCTGCAGATATTAGGAATAAAATGACTCAACTTCAAACGCTTACAAAAAGACGAAATAAGAATGATCTCATAATGGTTCATAAAATTATACAAGGCTATACTAGCCTTCGTATGACCGACTTCTTCACACTGCAGAACTCGATCACTCGCGGACCTGCACTAAAAATTACGTTCCCAACGGCCAAGACTTCCATAAGACAATCATTTTTTGTCAACAGAGCAGGCTCAAAGTATTTATTGATGAGCAAGAGATATCCCACTCCCAATAAACTCTCATCATTTAAGAAACAAGTAGAAGGATTCCTTAAACAGGAATAATTGGAGGGTTCTCTCTTTTTCTATAATTAAAAAATTGTATGAAAAACTAAAACTTATTTGTGTTGTACATAGTATATTGCTCTGTTTTTTTTGTATCTTGTATTTTCACATGGATCAATCCATGTAATGAAATAAATGAATAAATAAATAAATAAATAAAGAGCAGATCTTTGCCTCAGCATCTGACAAGTCTTGAGTGTCACCAACGTGGCATAGTATTGGCGAACTTCAGAAGCCCATCGGAAGATCGCGGGTGTGACCACGCTACCGCCGGGCGGAAGAAGCGACGACGAGGCAAGACGGTTGAGGATGAGTGCAACCAAGACGAGAGAAGACTCCAACGCTTCGTCCAGATGAACAACGACAAGCCCGCAACACCCTGATGAGCCTGAGCAATGACGCCACGGGAAGACCTCACCGAGCAGATGTACGTGCGAGACTCCAATCAAGAGGGACCATTGATGCGACACCACACCATCCCGAGTCAACGATCGACTCAACTGTGAACACGATGCAAGAAGCTGGCAAGGATGCGATGGGAGAGGCCTCAACCGCAAGCAGCCGCAGCCCAGGACAGAAGAAAAAGAGTCGGGACGACTCTTCTTCCCGGAGAGCCATGTGATGTAGATCATCAATTAGTAGCATATGTAGTAATAGTTTTGTTCTCATTGTCCGCTTATTGATTTTGGTTTTGAGTACATTGTGGGCCGTACTTGAATTGTAAGCCGTGCGCTCTCTCCTCCTCACAATCGTCAATTTTGGCTCCGCCCCCTCGCTATATAAGGAGCGCCGGCAGCGCTCAGTAGTTCAGTTCAGTCGAGTCGCGAGGCAAGTTCGAGTTCAGTCGGCGGGTTCAGCCGAGTTCGGCAAGCTCTGCGAAAGCGAGGACGACGCGAGGGCAGCGAGCGGCGGATCCGAAGGAACAGTAAAGAGTGAAGAAGAAAAGGACCAGTACACCCCTAGACAGTCCGACAGAACGTCCCAAATTCTTGACAAACTCACGAGCGCAGCTTTAGCAATTCGGAGCATATCGGCAGGATATGACTCTATGGCCACCTTCGTGTCAGCATTAGCCTTCGAACATTTTGGTAGAAGGCCGGAGGAGGCCCAACAGTGGGCCGTCCTGTATGAAATGGTAAGAGGTAACAAGATGCTGAAGACCGCCAGATCACAAAAATTCACGTCGTCCCAAGATAGAGACGCTACTAGCAGAGGCTCCTTCATCCGGA
Organism: Ancylostoma duodenale; assembly: GCA_000816745.1. Lineage (NCBI taxonomy): Eukaryota > Metazoa > Nematoda > Chromadorea > Rhabditida > Ancylostomatidae > Ancylostoma > Ancylostoma duodenale. The sequence goes on from KN726867.1 coordinate 28,459, forward strand.
TGGCCGGGATGGGGAATGGACAGAATCAGAGTACTTATAGTCCTGCTCTTCCATAGATTGCTCAGAATATCGGAGGCCCTCGCCATTCGGAAAACCCACGTCGTAGAAGAAGCTAACTAATGGTCTTTCAGGACAACTGCGGGCGAGTTAAGGTCTAATAATAACAATAGAAATTCAAGCAAAACCAGATTCCATTTAGAGTTCCAAGACGGACCAAACAGCACGTGGAGCAACAATATTCCTGCAAAGAACGGAGTGGTTGAACGATGCGATCTCAAGATTATGGAATGGAAAATGGCACATGGAAATCTCACCATGGAAATGGCACATACAGTCGTGAACCGCGCGCCACGTCACACCACGTACGATAATGCAGAGGTGATGCGGCGCGGCTTAGCAGATGGGCGGTGAAGCGTGAGGCAAGTATTTTTGAGGATTGTATCTGCTCGCAAGCGAAAAAGGGGGAGAGTGCTCGTTCAAGGCCGCGGCCTCAGAAATTAAAAGGTTGTGTCCCACAGTATGCACAGTACAGTTCGTCCACTTTCTCCACATTGTTTCAGGAAATGAGGTACAACCCACGCGCTCGATACAGGCACGGACACGGCAGCTATCCAAAGGAGAAGGAGAAGGAGGAGCACGGTATCGATGACGTCCTACGTAAATGCACCGGTAAGGACACGAGGAGGACCAGCACCGCTTCCCGAAAACCTGCTTCACGAGCAACAACGTTAAGAAGAAGAAAAACTTATCAAGATTGTGAAACTTGCTTCTGGCACACCAGGTTGTTACGGTGGAACTTTATTGACCTAACGTTTCAACGTGACCGTCGTCGTCAAAGGTCCCCAGTTGTTCGATCTGTGTGCTAGACGGTCAAACGCCTCATCGTAACTCGATAGTTCTCGACCTTTTCTCAAACAAGATACGACAAGAGCGCCCAGAATCGAGGTCTGACCCACCAGTTGTTCCACCTTCCGCGGAAGGAATCCGCACAGCTAACCCGCGATCGTTATGGCGGACGAGTGGTTCTCGCTCGACGTCCAAATCTTATTCGATCTATAGATAGCTCACATAACAATATTAAAGGCAGAAAATCACTCGTTAAGGGGAGACATTCATTTTTGTTATTCATCCCTGGATTCTTGGTCAGAATCTAGGCTGCCTCCAGTGCTTTCCTTGCGGAAATCTCACTTTCATAGGTCAGTATCGCGCATTTGACATTAACACTGGTGCTATACTCCTCGAGCCAACTTTGGCGACCGCCATCGCCAATAGGCGGCCGCCGTCGCTGGCGACTGTGATGCCGATGCGTATCGATTGTGGGCGGATCGGCGACGCTAGGAGCTACACTCCTCGAGAAGTATAGCGCCAGTGTAAAGTCCTTGCCATCATGTGCCTCAGTCTTGTGACGACCTAACGGTGACGTTACATTTCCTCTTTTCTTTGCTGACATATGCTCCTTGATGCGCACGTTCAGTCTCCTTCCCGTTTCCCCTATATAGAGTTCATTACAAGTCATGCATTCCAGGTGGTATACTACTTCCATTTTTGCACAATCTCCTATTTTACCGTAGGCCCAGACAATACATTGGTCTGATATGCACTGCATACCGTAGAGCCTATTTCGAACCAACTGCAGTTTGATGTTGTCATTCGGAACTTTCACTAAGAAAACATCATCTTGCAGTTGAGCTCGAACTATGCATTGTCGGAAAGCCGCACTGACTTCGTCTGAAAAGAATGGCGCGCAAAGTGGAACTTCGTTGTCGTTCGATTCTGGTTCCCAGCTTGAGATGGTCTGTGTTGGTACTGCGGAATCGAGTATCCGTTGCTGCGTGCAATCTTTGATGCTAATCTTCGCAACTCACACCTTTCGTCTTCGTTCGGGCACAACCTCGCAGCAGTGGCGGAAGCAGGGAGGGGGCGCCCCCCCCCCCTCCCGAGAATGGGTCGCCAAATTTTCAAAATTTCTCTACAATACAGATAAAAATCTTGTATTAGTTTAATTTTAATTGTTTGTTTTATTATTATTTTTAAATATAATTTTTATTTATTGTTTATTGTTATAATTAATATTTTCATTAATTTTATTTTCCGTCTAGGTCTCCAAAACGGCAGAGACACCACTTTTTTGGAAAACGGTCAAGAGGTACCCGACTTAATTAGGCGGAGGCGAGGCGGCTACCAGGAACTGCCCAGATCAACGCTCCTGAGCTGGTAACAGCACCAGCAAATTCGTCCGCCATGTACGCCGCAAGCCCCGCCTATTACGCCGCTGCTGCTAAATTTTCCTCATGGAAGCCGTCGCGACTGCGTAACTTTCATTATGGAAGTCTGATGGTGGTCCTCCTGCTTCGTTATGATTGTGTATAAATGAAGGGAAATGAAGGATGTCAACCATTTTATGTAAATTTTGAGTAATTTTGGGAACATTTCAAACTTCAAATCTTTCTCAACAAATTTCTCTGACAATTTTTAATGTTATAAAGCCAACGATGTCTAAATCGAAGTTCATAGACTAAACTGAAGTTCATATGAGCGAGGCTTTGTCTTTTCTGTCTTTCAGATTTAGTTCACGTAGTAGCAAGATACTTTCTAGCCAATCAATATGGCATCTAATACATGCTAGGGTGCGAAAATTGCCCTGCAGTCGTGCAGTTACCCTCAGGCATGCCTCAGGGACGGCACTACCTAGGATTGCCACTAACTTACATTTCACCCAGTATTGATTGCTTGGAATAACAGTGGGATAAAAAGGGATAAATCCCATAGCGAGCCAAAGAAAATTTAAACGGAACTTCCATTTACATAAACAGTGTGACCAACTATTAAATACCTAACATGCAACTGTCCTAGGACTTGTAGACATGATATGGTGCTCCGCAGCTATGGAGTCGGTTTCCTAGAATTAAACTTTATGAGAATGCAAAATATCACAGCTTTTCGTTCACTTGAAATTTTTTATAGCGATAAGGCCGCATAAGACATAACCGCAGAATTTGTTAAATTTGAGGTATGTTGACACTCAGTAACTGACAAAATCGGAAGGTCCTGTAGAAAAGGACCCTACGCATAAGAAAGCTAATCTTCCTCTATTGTAAGGCTTTGAACCTGTTCTATAATACAGAGTGGCTATGAAGTTATTCGTCTTAGATTAACACCGCATTCTTAAACTTGCCTAAAATCAGGTTTTTCCTTGACTTTTTTTCAGCGCATATTTTGGAAGCCGACAAAACTTAAATGTGATTCTGACAGAGGAGGTTGAGCTCTATTTCCTTCTAAAATTTCAGTTTTGGTTTTGAAATTTGTTGAATTGCAATAAATGATATAACGTCAAAAAAAATGTTCTCGAGTGGGGTCGCATTTTTCCCGCCTAGAAGGGATCGAATTTTTACCAACACCACGCTTGACGCTGATTATCTACCACATTACACTGTACTAGGAGCTTTTCATCTTTGACTTCCTTCGTTTCCAACTTACTCGCCGCGTTGCGGACAACGCGCGCGACACTGGAATATGTGGGCGGGGCTTAGGGTGGTCTGCGCTGGGGTGGCGACGGGCCCTATCCGGCTGCCAGCAGGCTGATACGGCCATTTGGCGGTAATTGGCTCGGGTACCTCTTGCTAGTGACCCCACTTTTTTTCGAACGCCCCCCTCCCGCCCACTTCCTGCGTCCGCCACTGCCTCGTAACTGTTCTAAACATGTTTCGCACAACAGCGCGTTTTACAGCGGTGGGGTGTGCAGAGTTGGCATGAATTAAGATGTTCTTGGAGCTTTCCCTTCGGTACCATTTGACATGCATGGTGCTATTCGATACCTTTATTTGGGTGTTGAGATAGAAAAGCCACCCATCACGAGGAGTTTCTCGAGTGAGCCGAATGTACTATGACTGTTCATTCAGAATTCTGAAGCATTCGTCCATTTCATGCTGCGTTGATGTTACTACACAGCAATCATCAATGTACCGACAGTACAATACCGGCAAGCGAGCAAGCACTGGTTCCTCAACTCGGGACATGAAACAAGTGTGACGATATTTTGGGGAGTAACTGGCTCACAATTTTATTAGGTTGGTCTGAAAGTTCTGCACGAAGATATTTTTCATGATCTAGAATTCCATAGAGTTTGAATCAAAATGGCACTACTTGTGAACTGTAGGATACACCTGGCTGCAGCCGTACAATAATCGCCAGACATCTTGAAGCACTGGGTTACAGAAAACTGATGACGGGTAAGGTCCCCCACGAAATGAGTGCCTCGCAAGAGTGAGTGTGTGTTAGTCTCTGCTGCTGCTCTCACACAGAAGGAACTTTCTCCGCCAACTCATTACTGAGGATGAGAGTTGGAGGTTGTGGGTTAACCATGCACGACAGAGAAGCTGGTCTCCGCGTGACGCACCAATCCAAAACAGCTGAAAGGAGAACTGCACGAACGAAGGTTTTTCTGTGTTGTTGGTGGAATTCCGAGAGAATGCTGTATCGAGAACTGCTGACACCTGGGCTACTGTGACTGCCTAAGTTTACTGTTTTCAACTGCAGAAATTGGCAGACGCAGCTAGCCTGGAGCGGGGAAAAATTGACCATGTTGCTCCACTTCATGACAACGCCCAACCTCACGTGGCAAATCTTACCCGCCAGAAAATTGCCGAATTAGGTTGGGAAGTTCTACCACATCTTGCTTATTCTCCTGACTTATCCCCGTCAGAATACCACTTGATCGGAGCCCTGAAGGTACATCCACGAGAAATAAAATTCGATGATCGGACCAAATCGAAAAGTGAGATTTCAAGGTTCTTGGACTCGCAGCTGCCAGAGTTCTTGACTTCTGGAGCTGAAGCTCTAGTAAAGCGTTGGCCATACCTTATGGATCATGAAGGTGATTATTATGTTGATTGATATCTATTCATAATGAACTTGAGATTCTTTGAAAAAAGTATGAAATTAGGTGCAGAACTTCCGGACCAACCTAATATTAAGAAACCACGAAATACGATCGGTGGGTCCTCCAAAGCAGCTTATTGTAGGGCTTACCTTATACACTTCTGCGGACATGGAATGCAATTCTCGCAGCAGGATCTTATGGGTCTTCAACAGGTTGTAAAAAACCGGGCAACTGGGGTTATCCAGCTGGGGAATCTTTCATATAAATCAGCAGACCTCCCAACACTAATCCAAACACCGCTAAGTCTTCTACACTGGGCAAGGAAGTCCTCTGTTGCATGCTGGCAAACCGTGGTATCCGAGAGATTTGATTCTGTGATATCTCGGTCCAGCACCGGGGTATCACAGAATTACATATCTTATCAAGATGTTCTCTAAAATCGAATACATCGTTATTCATTATGCATTTCCTAGCTTTCCGTTGTACTCATTACTGTCTGTTACTAGGTAATAGAATAAACCCTTGTGACTAAACATACAGTTCTGTAACCCTTCGCAACCGAAGAAACAGCGAAAACAGCGTTGATGACGAAATCCTTGGTAAAGCCGAGGAGAAAGACATAAATGACAAAAACCTGCGCACAGCAGAACAGAGTACTATAAAATCGAAATTAAAAATAAAACAAACCAGGTGCTCAGATGTCCTGTCTGAGTTAGAACGTACATCTTATGGCCACTTATCCCTAGACGTACGGGTGCAGAATCCAGCTGATTGCGGAGATGTAATCTTCCATTTGCACTTGCGTACACAAAGACGCTACGATCATAACACCCTACGATCGTCCAAAATCTGTAAAAAAATTACAGCTGTTTTATTCTAAAGACATCCTTGTGGGACGAATGACAGTGTGTAAGGCCTGTGGCATACTACACAGCGACACTGTCGCTGCGACCGTTCACCACAAGTTCTCGCAGAACTGCTCTTATGCCAACACGCTACTCCACGCAAACTTTGTGATAAGATATGAAAACTTGTAATATTTTGTTCTCATCATTTGCATTCATTTTCTTCACCGCGACGGTGTCGCTGTGAAGTATGGGCCTAAAGGGCAATCTGTATATATAAATGTGAAAGTTTGTGTGTGTGTGTATGTATGTAATGAATAGAAATCGCGGAGGGTGAACCGATCTGGACCAAATTTTGCATGCAGGTCCAACATGGGCCGGCGGAGGTTATACGCTACTTTGCACCTGGGATTATCGATTGATTTATCGATTATATCGATTTTATTGATTTTCGTTATTTTTGCCCAGGGTTCGGTGTGGACATGTCTTCTGGGGCTCTTCAATACGCTGAATACGGATATGGCAACTATTTTGCACGAAATATCGATTTATTGATTTTAACGATTTTTTCCCATTTTCGCTCGGAGACGGACAAGGACATGCTACTGGGGTTTGTCAATACGCCGAACATGAATATGACAACCATTTTGCACCAAATATTGATTTATTGATTTTATCGATTTTTTTCCATTTTCGCTCGGGGACGGACAAGGACATGTCTACTGGAGTTTGTCAATACGCCGAACATAAATATGACAACCATTTTGCACCAAATATTGATTTATTGATTTTATCGATTTTTTCCATTTTCGCTCGGGGGCGGACAAGGACATGTCTACTGGGGTTTGTCAATACGCCGAACATGAATATGGCAACCATTTTGCACCAAGTATTGATTTATTGATTTTATCGATTTTTTTCCATTTTCGCTCGGGGACGGACAAGGACATGTCTACTGGGGTTTGTCAATACGCCGAACATGAATATGGCAACCATTTTGCACCAAGTATTGATTTATTGATTTTATCGATTTTTTTCCATTTTCGCTCGGGGACGGACAAGGACATGTCTACTGGGGTTTGTCAATACGCCGAACATGAATATGGCAACCATTTTGC
>KN726868.1:0-33064 GCA_000816745.1 Ancylostoma duodenale
GGTTGCATCTTTTCAGAACTGGAAAAAAATCTGTACTTTACCAACATCAGATAAAAGTGCACATCACAGATTTTTTTCCAGTTCTGAAAAGATGCAACCCAATACGAATTAAATCTCCAGAACTTGAGAAAATAAGACTCACTGTCTTAGGTTCCTGCTTCATGCCCATTCTTCAACTTCGGATACTTCCTGCTGATCCTTACTTTTCAGACAGTCAGTAATAAATTGTCTCTATGCATTGATCCTATTAGCGGAGGTCAGCTATGAAGGTGCGAAAGTGCCCGGCAACTACGCAAGATACCCGCAAATTGAAGCAGAAATTCCCGAATACGTGCGTATGGGAGCTGTTCTGGGCAAACTCCGCACTATTTCAAGGACATCCAATTTTTTGACGGCGTTGCTGGTAGCGCACACTATTGCAATAGACCGAACAAACTTGAGCAAGGAAGAATAACAGGTTCAGGACAAGTCTTTGTGTGCTTTATGTTTTGCAAGTGCCGTTGCTGCAGGCCTACTAGTCTCGATGTTTCCCTCGCTCAAAACACCAACTTTCGTTGGGCCTCGTGGGAACCTCGATGTTGAGGAGACTACTCTTTTTGCAAAAAGTTGTTTACATCAGAGAAGTCTTTATTCAGGAAAACAAATGACTATTTCAACCGATCATAGGTGTTTAATGCGAATAAGGGCGCGAAATGCATAAGAAAGTACTCGTAGTTAATCGAAATATTCATTTGTTTGCCTAAATAAAGAGTTTTTGAATGTAAACAAACATTTTGCAAGAAAGAAGATTTTCCTGGGCAAGCATTGAACCGGGGAATGTACAGGTTCTCGTTGTCCGAATGTTCTTCTAGGGCTACTAGAGGCGGTTATAGGATTGCGGCTAATTCTTTTTGCAAAATTCGTGCATCCCAATTGGCAAACGATGGCGGCTAGAACTGCACCAACTGCATCTTCTGAAAGCTCACTAGGTGTTCTTCATCAGATTTTATTAGGAGATCATTAGCTCATCTCACTAGCGAACTGTACCTCTCTGAACATAGAAGCTTTCACGAGGTACAACGAAAGTTTGTATTTTGGACAAGTGTAACCTCGATACTAGTAGTCCAGCAGCAACGAAACTTTCTGGACAAAAAATATACAAAGAGTTCTTTTGTGCCTATACCTCTCCCTGCCTTAACTTTGCTAGGTCCTTCGCAATATTGTGTTCAGCAACTTCGTCAAAAATTGGATGTCCTTGAAATAGTGTGGAGTTTTCCCAATCCTGCTCCTAGGGAGTGATTTTGGGAGGTATTGCTTCAATTTAAGCTAAATAATCGAATTTGAGCTTGAGTTCCAGTACACTCCGCGCGTTTTCGCTGCTACTGATCCGATGCTTTACAACGGCATCAATCGATATATTGATTGCTTTATGGAAACCAGTGAATTAGAAGTTCTCCTCGACAATCAGTAGGTCAAATTAAAGACCTCTTTGAGACAAATCGAAGTAAAGCGATTTGACTGGTGCAGTTCTGCGGAAGTTATGGCAAAGCGACGGTGAGCGACGGTGACTCCGCGGAGCGACCGTGGGTTTTCGCGACCCGTGAGCAGTATTGTACTATACCCACAAGAGGAGAACGCATGCTTTCAGAAGTTTAACGATTATTTACTTTGGAAGTATGAGCTCTAAGTGACTCAAACTTCTCAGCATATAGCATACGTGAAATAGACATCGACTTCCACAATCCCTTCCACTTTTGTTGGGCTCAAGGAAACTTCCGCCACTATACTCGCTTGGTAGCCGTTATGCGGAGCATAGTTTTGGATGAGATGATCCTCCTTGATAAGATGGGCTGTAGTGAACTCAAAAGTTTTGAGAAGTGATTAAGCACTGTTTGCCTATAGTCACCTCGCTCTTGAAAATGAGCGGGTAAGAGCAACTTTTCTATTCGTATCTGTGGTGTTTTAGTATTGCTTAGTGGGTTCCACATATTTATATGGGAAACACAAAGACAATTCTCATGTAAGCTTCCTACATACATGGAACTGGAAACTTCTCTGTCACTATGCTATTTCGTGCTTAACTGTCACAGAGTAATCCGGTAGGGATATTTCCCTTTATCCACCATTAACTTTTGAGTTGTCAGGACTCTCACTGTTGCCCTTGGAAGCAGGATCACCGTCGGGCGAAATGAGGTAACATGTGCACTTTCTACAATATTCGAATAAGATTTAAGCTGTTGAGTCTAACGAAGAGAAATTTGTGGAAGATAGAGTTACTTGTGTGCAATCAAATCATTTAACACAGTTAAGTCAGCGTACGCAAACAAACGAAGATATTCGGTCATTTCGGTTGTACACGATCCGTTATTGAAGAAGAGAGAAACAAAAAGAAAGGGGAATTATTTGCGTTTCCGAATTTCTCTACTTCCACTCCAATCAATCACCAAGCCATTTGCTCGCATTGCAGAAGAACCAAGTTGCCACTCAGTAAGGGCATCCATCACTGAACAAAAAAAAGTGGTAGCCTCTTGGACTCATGGAAACATGACATCGGTGGTCAGCTTGAAACTGCAACACTACACACGGTGGAACGGTAGTAGCGGTTTACAGCCTAGCATGGCTAACGTTTTTTTTTTTTGACTGGCATTGCATTGCAAGATGGGGAGCTGTCGCTAAAGGCAGTGTGTCACCTCGTTCGATGGGCTGTGGATATCAGCACACCCTAGACCTTCTTGTCAAGCTCATTCCAATAATGTGCATCACACCGCATAAAAGCAACAAAACCTTGTTTTCCGAGGGTCCGAAGGTGCAGGTCACGTGCAGGTCACGGACCACTTGGGCGGTGCGGTCCGTGACTGTGCTGGCTGCCCGCCACCGCTGCAGCGTTGGCCACACGTCTTGACGTCTCCGATAAGATCAACGGCTCCACGCATCCACTCGGCTCGACATACTGTTCCAAACTCCGTCTCGAAAAACTATTAAAAATGGGTTCAGAGGCCTTTTTGTGGAATTTTATGTATATCGCTGGATTCAGCGCATCGAGATGATTCAGGACCCCTCAAAACCTCAAACATGAAAACGAGGTGACATACTGCCTTTAAGTAAAACTTCACAGGAACCTCCTCCACCCGTTCTAGCCTTTTTTTCAGTGCACTGCTGAATTCGAATATTATGGTTGGTAACATGCTCCTCCAACAGTATCATTAGAAATGAGCAGCTGCGCCTAAAATGACCAAGTCTACGCGGGCGGTTTGAAAAGTTTCCTGAATGACAATGAAAACAAAACAAATCTGATGCCGTCAATATTTTATTTCATAACTCAATCCCCTTGAAGGTCAACACAACAGTGGTCCGGTCTGTTTTTAAATCTTCAATCTCTATTCGAAATGAATTTCTCTGAAGTGCTCAGGATAACCGGATAAGGCCACGATTAACTCGTCTCTTGATTGGATTCTTGTTCCTGACGAAAAGATGTGAAGATTCTATGACAGGTACAGGTACGAAGGAGTTAATGTAGAAATATCGTTGAATGAGGTGAATTTGGATTTCATTATTACAAGTTTTTTGATGAGCCATAACACCTGCTTCAGCGGTCACGCTGTCATGGATGGTCAATTCTTTTTTCCTGTTCAAATCCGCGGTTGTCGCTTGGGCCAGCACAAGCTTCTAAAAATTTCGGCTATTATCCCTTTGTAGTGGTTTTCAATCAATCTTTTGTAATGTCCAAAAACAGATGCCGTCACCACTGCACCTCTGTGAACGCTACTTTCTTCTTCAGAATTCATTCTTCGTGTCCATCCTACGGTTTATATTGCAACTTTTACGATCAGAACGTAGCGCTTAATCTGGGCTTCATCATGGATCACAGCTTCTTTTTGAAATTCAATTCAGTCTTTCGAAATTATTTTCTGATTTCCATGTTGGCTATCGTCTTTGTTCTGGGTTGAGCAGATGCGGCACTCACTTTTGAAAACGTTATTTCAAAGTAGTTCGTCTTGTAAAATAGAAGTTAATGACTCACGATAGATGCGCTAGGCTCCCTTATTTAGCATGCATTTGTATTCTATCTGTCAAAACCTTGTCAACGATTTCATTCAGTTTTTCTGATGTGGTTACCATTTGCTAACATTTTACACATGGCTCACTCTCTGCTCTCCAGCTATGCCTGGTTTTCAAAACCCAGAAACTATGGGTGAGAAATGAAGATGATGATCCTCCAAAATCAGCATCCAAGTGGTGTTCGATTAACTTGTGGTTTTCTCTTCCAGTTGAAAAAAATTTATGACCACCCAAATTTAACATCTCTCTGTAACTGAGCACAGTCGCGGTTGTTTGACTTGACCCCCTTGTCAAAAGCAGAGACTTTGTCAGATCGAGTTGACATCATTCATTGAATTTACCATGTCAGTGAGATGTGGGCATGGCTTTCACTGCAATATGTTCGAAAGCATTTTTGCACTGCCCTTGTCCTACATTTTGGTCAACCTTCATGTCTTTGACGAACACCTGAAAGGCATGAAAGTTGGTTTGCCCTAATGTGAAGCACAGCATATACATGCTTTCCATAACTTGTATTCTCATTGTGATCTGACAAGGGGAATGCACGGAATTAACACGTTCGCGACAGCGTGCACGACCGGTCGAGCAAGCGGTTTCTGCCGCGTGGGACCGCGTGCACGATCGGTCGAGCACGCTTTGTTTGATGTCATATTTTTGTAAAACGTGAACAATTAGCCAATTTCTTTGTGGCAACGTTCTAACAGACAGACAAGTGTTCTACGCAGGCAGTGGGCAAAGCAGATCTTCTTCTGCACTTCTTCACAACTTATTTCGAACTAGGGTAGCGGAAAGACCAGTAAGCTTTTGACAAAATTCTAACAGTAACGAATCAGTAGGCTAAAAACATGAGAGGAAGTTTCAATAATTACGACCGAACCGATAATCCTTATGAAAAAGCTAGCGTTTTACATAAGGATGGCAAAATTACTACCGCGTGGGCCCACGTGCACGAGCGGTCGAGCACGGGACCCATGCTCTCGAAAGCGCGCGTGTCCCACGCGGCGGTTCGCTCAAAATCGGCTATGTCGCGAACGTTTTAAGCTAGCTAATCTGAGACGGTCCTATAGGATTGGAGAACTTATCTTGAATGATGTTGTAGGTTATACTTGGAATTTGCTCAGTGCTCTACAGAAGCTCAGAACAAATAGCAACATGGACGCACCCGAGAGGACTTCATCCTACATACCCAGCCACAATTGCTGATATCTATAGCATCCTGCCCTGGTCAGCATGGCTGGAAATCGTCTACGTTGGAGGCTGAGCTTCTTTAGGCCATTTAGCAGATTTTGGGTATGTATAGGTCTAACATCGTGTTGGACAAGTTTTCTATCCGTATGGATCTTGCCGTGGATTGGCAGCTTTTCTTTGTGCACTTCCCTCAAGAGTTCCATTTCATTCCTCGAGTTCCAAGTTTTCATATGCATATTGGGTTGGGCAATAAGTTCATGCGGTTTTTTACAACTCAATTTTTCACGAGGATTTGAACTAATTCCGATAGCCAATTGTAGGTCATTTTGTAGCTCTTGTTTTGCTCTTTACAAGTACTCCAACCAATTTCCACAATTCCCGCTACTTCTCATTTTCTGTCGCATGAAATGTGACCGTCCAATTCGACATGAGCGTACATCTCCGACACCTCCAACTGTTTCCCTACAACAGTGGAAGAAATGCAGCTCAAGCTGCTGGGGATGTTAACAGCGTCTAAATGGAAGCCATTTCTGTTGACGGGACAGCGCAGGAATGGATGTCTGCTTCAGAGAGGTCGATTTTGGGCTGGAGAATGTCCCTCGTTCTGTACGCACAGTTCGTAGAGTTATTCGTAGTCAAGAGAAGATTTTTCACAAGGAGTTGCACTAAATGTGAAAGAGAAGTACTGCGGATATTAACTTTCAGAAAAACCTAAGTTCAACTAGTCCACATCGTGAAAATACACTGAATACTCAGAAAAACCGCACAAACTTATTGCCCAACCTAGCACATGGTTATTTTCATTTTATTTTATTTTTTATTTTACTAACCAAACTCGAACAAACCACAGTCGATCGAAAACCTCAAAACTGACATTATGGACATTTTCAGGCCATTCCATCTTATTTCTAGTATCAAGAAGGTGGGGAAAGTACATAATCTCACAAACGGAAAAATGGTGCAATACTATACGTTGAGTAACGCGGGATGAGCTTTCTTGAAGCATGTACCCACACAAATCCTTCATGCTTCTCTTCTTTACTGTAGGTAATACTACACGATTAGGTAGGTGTTCACTAGTGTACTAGTTGTGCAAAGGCTCAAGAGTCTTGGGTTCAATTGTCGACTCGTAGGACTACTGGAGATCCCTCTTATCCTAACCAATAGCTGTTTTTGCCCAGATAAAGACGGCGGCTAATCCGTTCGGCTCGTAACTGGTTTTAGCTGATATCGTATATGTTGCTCAAGTCGGTCACAGTCCGTGTAATTTGTTGAAATCCGTCTCAACGGACGCTATCAGCGGTCACAGCTGGCGCACCTAGCATGCAAAAGGTTCAGTCCACGGTCGACCACGGATTACGTCATTTTGCAAAGCTGCCTCCATGACGTCATAGGATTCAGTTCTCTATTTGGGCAAAGAGTTCGATGCATGGAGGATCCATATTAGTAATAGGAATGCGTAGGTGGCATATACCCTATTTCGAAGTTATTCTAGCTGATTACTGCATCTGGGATAATGTGTATGCTGTACAAACTTCCCTCACTATGGATAACTTCACATTACCTAAAAGCTCAGTCATCAGCAACTGAAAAGGCGTTCTTGAGACTCAGTTGCCAATCGGTCAACACTACATCCCTTACACTGCCTGCGGACTCTTACCACCTGAGGGCGCAATGTCGGGTCCAAATGACCGTTAGAATCACGAAAAGAACAAGCAAAGTTTCTGAAGTCTACTGATTCACTTTTGAGTTTTCTTCATTTACTTACGCCAATGTTGGACCGTTCTTCTCAGAAAATCAGATGATTCACTGGATTTTCTACGTACATATTAGGCTGTAACATAAGTTTTCGCTGTTTTCGCATAGGCATTTTTAAAAGATTCTAATAAATGAATACCGATGAGATTTCGCGTATGTCTAGAAAGCTTTTTAAAGCGCATGATCACACGGACATTCTTGATAGTGAAACATATTTTTCCGTCTCGTTTTGAAAATGCAATGAATTTTGGAGTGACCCCTTCGAGAATGCAAACTCGGCACCTTCATCTGCACGAATAATAATTTTACCATAAAGTTGCACGAGACCAACCAAATCTGGGTGGCGTAATCTCGAGGCACTAATATAATATTTCTTAGCAGCAATAGAACGCGGTGGGAGTTGAATTTTGGCAAATTATTCACATCTTCCAGTCAATGCAGAGGAAACTCAAAGTCGGATTACCCTTGGGTTACTGGCAACGACTCCACTATTTATTCATTTTTCTGTTGTTGGAGTTATACTGGTGTGAGAGCGTATTAGGAATAAAAAAAATACCTCCTAGTAAACCATTCGTAGCTGTACCAATTCACATTCACTTTCGGTTGAAGGTCCTTCAGTAAATAGAGAAATGACAATGAGACATGAGAGTGAACACTACAAGAGCCTATACTATTTTTTAGGCGATATATCGTCGCTTTCAAAAATTTTGGTATTCCGCTAACTTTATCTAAGGGCAGATTTTTTTGTTTTCTAAACACATACCTAGTTAAAACGTTTATCGTGTTGGATGTGCGCTGAACGGTAGCACTTGCCCGCTCATCTTTTCTACTTAGATCTTGACAAATATGCAAGATTTTTGTATTTGTAAGTAGGTCCTATAGTTGGGACCGAATGAAAACCAGATAATTTTGTTCCTTTAGTTAATAATTTAGGAAGCATTTCGAACACACAGATATTTGAGAATGAGAAAGCCTTAAGTTTTTGAAACATTCGAACTTTCATTTGTTTGAAATATTCGACGTTCGCAAGCAAACATATTCGATTTCGAATCTACGAAAATTTCGAATGTTCCAACATTGAAGACGAATACGGTGCTGTACGAAAGGGAAGAAGAGCTTTAGAGCTTTCTCGTTCACAAATATCTGGATGTCTAAATTGTTTCCTAAATTGTTAATTAAACCAAGAGAATTATTCGGTTTTCATTCGGTCCCAAGTATTAGCATGTTCACCTATCCAGTGCTAACGAGACTAATTAGAACAGTCGCCGTTCAGAAAATATGGGAAAAGCGATGATGGCTAAAGGCGACATCTGCGGATAATACCGTCATGTTTACGAGGTCTATGCGCAGTACTCTATGTGAACGCAGTACAACTTCCTGGTTGTGAGATGTGCCTGTTCCAGTTCTTAAGTACAAGGCTGTAGTCGAGTTTGTTCCTGGAATACATTCACATTAAAAAGACGAATGAGATTTAATACCATGTTGAACATTTTTGTTCAATCTTTTTGATTTTTCTCTAAAAGCCCAACACATGATGTCCATCTATAACTCCTTTATTGATGAGTTTCTCATTAATTTCAGCGAGAGGAGTCCAGAGACGACGTCGACAACACCGATGAGGAGCCTCGCTTCCAAGAAGGAATGGAACAACGGTTGCAGGAAGAGGAGGCTGAATCCTTTAGGCTGTTTACTGAACGTAAGTTAGCATAAAAACTAGACCATTAGTCGCGATTGCGGCATGCAAGGAACGAGATATCCCAAATTAGTTGTAAGCCTTCCACAATATATGAAGGAGTGCTGTAATCAATTTCCTTCTTTGGTAAGCAAATTACTAGTGACTACGCAACGGAAAGCTTTGTAAGCGCGGACGCAGCCAGTTTAGCTGCTAAGGCTTGTTAATCTTCTCCGTTTATAGCAGTAATGATAAAGCTAGATAGCCAGCTATTTTCGGGAATGGCTCCGAAAACAAACTAAAGAGATCGGCGATGTCATTCATCCTAGCATAGTTAGCTTACATAACATCATCGTCTACGTAATTGGTCGATGGTTTAGCAAAGACTAGTTACCATCATTTGTGAAAGTACCACAAAATCGAATCATTCACTTTTTGAGCATGCTTTCCATTCGGAAAAATGAGTTTCGGATATAAGTACATGTTGCTTATAGTCAATGTTTCACCTCTGGATCGTTTTCAAGGGTTTCAAAAGAATACCACTCTCCGCGAGACGCTCATCCCAGTGAAGCACATAAATTCTCACAAAAAAAAGCAGGAAAAGTCGTTCTTGGGTCCTATCTTTTGTGGAGAATTCGGGGTTTCATCGGAACATCTGACAAACGGCTGTGCTGCTGGTGATGCGTGGCACTCTGGTCTTCATAAGCCATGTTCGTCCTCTTACTCCCTACCACTGCTGAGTATTCTACTGAGCCGTAGGGGCCTCAACATTTAGAGTTTAGATTAGCACTTCGCTGTACCATATAAGTACAACTCTAACTCTTCACAAAAGAAAACGTTCACAAAGGGTTTTTCTGCGCTTTTGTAGAGAATCATGTTTTCAATTGTAATCAGTGCCTCCTGAACATGCTTCTCTTATCAAAATCCTAAGAACGATCCTGGTGTAAGGTACTGATTTACCATATGCGCGAGTATGCAAACAAGTTTCTCTTACTCGCTAGTCTCCATGAGAAAAGGATCCATGATCTCCTAGCAGCGTATGAAAATCATCCACTCAGTGATTTTTTTTTCGCACGAACTGCAAAGAAAATATTATAAACCGAGCGAAAGCGCCGCGAAGCGGCGCTTTCTCTCGGACCCGTGTGCCACGTAACTTTTGGGCCATCTAAACTCACAAAAAATTATATTCCCGAGCGAAACGCAAGAAAATCATTGTCATTCACACGAAGCGCAGCTTCGCCGCGCTTCGCGCGGATAACAATGATTTTCTGCGAATCTGCATGCTCCACTTTTTTCTTTGTAGAGATTCAAGAATGATTTTCTTCAAATGGGAAATGATTTGTATCTGGTGTGGGTGACTGTTTGCTGATGCGAGGCCTTGAAACAATTCCAAGCGACCTTTTTCACCGTGTACTCCAAAAACTTCATAGCTTCAATGCGGCGCGAAAGATGCTATGTGATCCTAAGAAAAGAATTTGTCGGAAATTTCAAGACGTGAGAGGTTTTACTCGCTTTCGGGTCTTTGATTCTGTTCAGTTGGACACTTAACGTGCTTGCGGATGAAGCGTAATAACCACAGACGTGGAAACACGCTAAATTCGAGACCTTATCCTAATATGAATAGTGAAGTCCTCCCCCTACTTTGAAATGGGAACCTTTACCAAGCTTTCCGCATCTTTACTGAATGTAAAGTTACAGTTTTGGCCTCAACTACTCCATGCTAGCGCGAAAAAGTCGCTGTTTTGACAAAAATGGGGATTCCACCTCAAACGCTGGCTTTCTGGATGAGTCATGTGATACCTTCAATGTGATGCCTTCAAGTTGCGGCCTTCGGAAATCTGGCATTCTCCATTGGTACGGTTTCTATGTGGCATACATACATTCGCCATTGGCATTCCTTTGATTCGGCTTGTTTACGCTAAATCACCCAGTGGCGGCGGGCAAAGTGGGAAGGGCAGCCAATAGGAGTCGCGCGCTCCACCCACCCACGTGACGATGGGGGGGGGGGTCTGCGAATTATTATAGTAGATGTTTGCTTGCACGACAGAGAGCGAGTGTCTTTATGCTCAAGCTGTGCATCCTGGATATCGAGATATCGAGTCTACAAAGATGATTCGCAATGTGTAAGGCTGTTATGAAGTATGTTATCTCGTGTAACCCATGCATTTTCAGAAGCTGCCTATAAAGAACTTTTGAAGAACCTAGCACTAGTGATTGGTGCAACTGGAGGATGGTTCCCTGATGAAGAAGAAGAAGAGTGATAGCGGTGTTCCCGAGGGTAGGATTCTACAATTGTTCTTGCCTGCACAATAAAAACCGCCGTTGAGAGGTAAACAGCTCTAGAAACTAAAGTACAGCTCTTTCAGATGCGTGCAGCCTGGAGCAAGGATAATCGGAAGGGTGATTGGATCTCTTCATGCCATGCTGCCGTCAGACCCATCTAACACAAGACCTACTGAGCATAATCTTACGTAGATTATTTCCTGAAAACTACTCCTGTACCTCAGTCAAATGCCAAAAGCACAGGGTGAAAGCGCTTATCTTCAAAACAAATAGTAAGTAGCCTATAGCTGTGGCAATTCTCTTTACCATTCTAGTGCCAACAAGTGTTCAAACAGTGCTTTCATCCATCACCTGATCTTCAATTGAGAATCTCCGAACATTTCTATTTTCTGTAGCAGAGACTCTGCTGTTAGTTATCTCATTGGGGTGTAAATAACGTGAATGCAAAGTGGCTGTATAGTATACTTGCACGTTTTCGAAAAAAATTTCGAATATTCGAATAATCGAATATACTCGAAAACTGAATTTTTCGAACACTCGAATTTCGAACATCTTCGAAAAACGGGAATCTCGAATTTTTGAATATATTCAAAAATCTACTTTTTCGAATATTCGAATATCGAATGATTGTTCGAATAATTTATTCGAATAAATCATTCGAATGAAGGTCCTAGATTGAAACGTCAAATAGACTCGAAACTGCAGCAAGCTAGAACACATTAACTATTGACTTCTTCAGCCTCCCTACTCTCTGACTTCAGGCCAGCCAGCATCCTCCCAGCCTCATGCAAAATCATGGAAAATTTTTGATTCAAAAAATTATGGCTTCGTTTTCTGAAAACAAAATCATTCTCTATCAACAGTTCGGTTTTCTCCCCGAACGCTCTACTTGTACCCAATTTCTGTACTCTCAGTATGATTGGGTTACAAATTCAAGCCTTGGAAAGCAAACCGACATAATTTATTTTGATCTGAGCAAGGCGTTCGACACAGTAAATCATTCTTGCCTCATTTTCAAATTAGAAAGTGTAGGCATACGGGGTCAACTTTTGAAATGGTTCACATCTTAGCTCATTAACAGATGGTTTCTGTGAGAATCCATGAACACGCTTCCGAGTTTAAACCTTGCTCATCCGGTGTTCCTCAAGGTAGTGTTCTCTCCCCCATATTATTTATCCTCTACACCCACGAACTTGCCCAAATTCTATAAACGGACACACGAGTTGAAGTATCTGTAGTAGTATTGAAGTATCTAGCACGCTGATGGTATAAAAGTCTACGCCTGCCATTCAACTCACGAAAGAGGCGAAATCCAAGAAGCACTCCACAAATCCCGTCTCAAAAATGCGAGAATGGGCCGATGTGTGGCATATCAAAGTCAACATTTCTAGAAGCTGCTTTTTATGAATAGGAGAGAAACCTGCCGAGCAAATTGCCATTTCTTACCCTCAGATTATTAAGAAAACCAGTGTACGCGATTTGGGAGTTCCTCTCTTCGTCGCACTTCTTGAACGTGGTATTTGAATGGAGTAATTCAGCTGAAAACCCTAACTGCATGGGCTTAGAAATCTTCTCCGTTGATAACGTCGGGCGCCACCTTACCAAAATCATCAGAGCTGGACTCCAAGAATTAGGTTGATGGTGTCCTTCCACGTTTATATTCTACCGATCTTGTGATTAGAATGTCGAACATTCGGGTGATACATTCGAATAATGGGGACTTCGAATATTCGAATAAACGGATTTATTCGAAAATTGACTTTTTCGAATATTCGAATTTCGAATATATTCGAAATATAAAATTTTGAGTATTCGAATTTTCGAATGATTCGATTCGAATAATTTATTCGAGTGACCGAATAATTATTCGGTTGCAAGTATACTGTATAGGATAGAAACGAAAACTATAGCCATAATTTGTACATGTTCATGTATATTCGTCAGTGCAAAATTCTCCTGAGCAGGAATATTAGCCTCTAATTCGGCTGAATCTCTGCTACAAAATGTATAGCGACATCCTCTCGAGATCTAATAAGGCTTAGAAGTGCGCTAGTTGTACCATACCGTAGATATTTATTTACCATGTTTGACAAATTCTTACTGTGTCTTAGGCACTTTATATGTATAATTATTTATACATCGTTCTTTTCGTGTACTGCTTTCTCTTTGCTCTCTTTAGGGTCGTTGTGATTCTTTCAGATGACGTTTTATCTAAAGAATAAAAGTAAGCCTGTTGCCAGCGTATTATATGTAACACCAGTAAATCGCTCTAAATTCTTCTTAATCAAGGACAACATAAACATACACAATTGTCGCTGCATGGAAAATAAAAGGCACATTCTTCTCATTGAGAGGAATTTTCCAATACATGGATCTCACTCGTCAAACTCGGCCTTTCGCTCGAGTGCATGTGAACATGGCTCTATATAAAAATAGTTTCATTTTCCAAACTTGTTGGAATTGCACCATCCCTTTCGTTGAATTCCTGCAAGGTCTCTGATCTCTCTGGCAGCCTATTCGCTGGACCTCGTCTTCTGGTATTCCTACACACCCTCGAGCTACTATTCTGTGCGGAAGGACTTGCGAAAACCCTTGTGGCAGGGGCTCATCAACGTACGGAGACTTGCCACCTCGAGAGGTTTATTTTTCCAATTTCAAAGCCTTTTCGTCCTAACCATCTGTCTTTGCTGTCGTCGTTTGCATTGATTGACTAGCGTGCACTTTTGATCTGAACTCTTGTGGCGGGGTCAAAACAAATAGTTTTTAAAGCCACCTTTATTGGTTCGTAGTTCTCCTCCTGTGGAATTTTGTGCAATGGATTCTCCTGTTTCCACTTCGCGTGTTCAGGGTGCCAAAAGGCCGTGCCCCACTTTCGAGAGCTCTCGCGTGTCCCAGGGTCAGGCTATTGATGAGATCATCGGTCGAGTCCGCTCTGACGTCGCGATACCTGATCATCTCAAGGATCTATTGTTGTATCTTGTCGACTTCAAGGAGCAAATGGGTTGGCTCATCCAGCGGAATCGTGAGTTAGAACGAAAAGTGGATTGTTTGCTGGCGGAGAATGAGAAGCTTAGAGGGGGTTCTCAATCCATAGCTCATGTACCTGTAACTACTAGAGCATCTTTTATGTCCCCTGCTGATCTTTCGACCTCTCCCACGCAGGGAGACTCTCTTGTTGTTCATGATTCTGAGAGTGAAATCGAACGTCGTAGGTCATTGGTTCTAGTAGGTATACCGGAGCAGAAATCTGTAGGAGTTCGTTAACGTATCCAATATGATTACAAGAGTGTTGTTAACGTGTTGACATATCTTGATATCGAATGTAATCCAGTATCTGTGTATCGACTAGGGAGGCCCGCTGAGGGCAAGAACCGTCTGTTGAAAATAGTGTTGCCATCTTCGCAGTTCCAAAAACTTGCCGTGAGGAGGGCCCCTCGCCTGCGCTTCTTTTCAGCCAAGGGCCTCTTCCTAAGAGAGTCGCTCACGTTGGCTGACAGGAAGCGTAGGCAGGAAGCCCTCGCGTTGTCCAGGGGTGGACGACCTGCCGCAACGAACCTTACTGCTCAGCCTCAGAGCCAGGTAGGGTCTCGTGAAGCAGGGGACTCCGCTTCCGGAGGGCGCTTCAGTGTTCTCCCAGGTTCTTTAAATTAGATGATGTTCCTCGGTTTAGCAGAAACAACATTTCATGTTTTTATTCTAACGTAAGGTCTCGTTCGAAAAACGCATGCTATGTAAATCTAGTTCTTGAAAGGAAGTTTGACATATACGCTTTCTCCGAAACATGGTTGAAGTCTCATCATTCTTTGTCTTCGGTTGTATGCGATATAGTGGATTGTTATCATTCTATTCGTTGTGATAGATTTAAGAAGAGCGGAGGGGGAGTACTCATCCTACTTCGAAATAATTTTTCCTACATCGAAGTCTTCTCCGAGTCAGTACCTGATGCTTATGAGATACTTGCAATAGACATGTTCTTAGAAGGATATACTCTCAGGCTAATTGTTGTTTATAGGTCTCCCTCCTGCAAATCGTTTGAGGTTGAGCAGCTCACAAAAGTGATTAGTGATTTAGTCACATGCGAACATCCAGCTACTGTTCTTGGAGATTTCAATTTCCCAGAAATTGACTGGTCAGATTTGGGCAAACAGCTAGCTCCTACTCTTTTGTCGTTTGTCGAGATGACTCTTGGTCATGACCTCAGACAGTATGTAGATGAACCTACGAGAGGGCAGCACTTTTTAGATCTTCTTTTTTGTAACGATGAAACGATTCTTGCCGATGTATCTGTAAATCCGCCGGTTGGATCAAGCGATCACAACAGTGTGGAATTCAATTTATCCCTGGCTTATTATGAACCGAGTTTCACATTCCGTCAGCGGTTCTCCAAGTGAGACCTTGGGCAGGTTTGTGAATACCTGTCATCTATTGCTTGGAGGGACTTCTTTGAGACTGTTTCTTCTATTAATTCGAAGTATGAAATGTTCCTTGCTATGCTTCAGCATGCCATAGCTATCTTTGTTCCTTGGGAAAGGGTCTATGGCAGTCGAAGTTACCTCCCGCAGCACCTCCAAAATATGGTTAATCATCGTAGTTGCTTGTTTTACGAGGCTAAACGAACTCAGAAGGATGCTGATTGGGAAAAATATAAGGTGTTCTCAAAAAAATTCCTACAGCAGCTTGAAAAATATAACAGAAATGTCGAAAAGAAAATCATGAGTAGCGGAAATAAACAAGCGTTCTATAGGCTCCTGAATCGAGAACTCACGGTTTCTCATTGCCTTCCTTGCTTGAAAAAAGGCAATAAAATGGCAGTACTTGATTTGGACAAGGCAAATTTACTGGCTGATAGGTTTTGTGAAGTATATATTGAGGAGGGTAACGAAATCCCACAGTTTAAACCAGACGTAAAATATCCTATGGAAACTTTCCCATGGTTTAATGAGATTACTATTTATGAGATGATTAAAAAGTGGCCATCATCGTACTCCCTAACTCCGGATTTTGTACCGACATCTTTCGTTCAAAGCATTGCTCATGTCATAGCTGCTCCTCTTGTGTACATATTTAACAGTCTTTGGCCTACGGTGTAGTACCGCTCAGGTGGAAACATTCGTTCATTACGCCATTACTGAAAAAGGAACCGCCAACCAAAGTTGATAACTACAGGCCAGTAAGCATTACGTCGTTCTCTTGTAGAGTTTTCGAGAAAGTTTTGAAAGCCCATTTGTTGACTCATTTGGAGATAAATCAAATTTTACCGCGTAGTCAACATGGGTTTGTTCAAAGTAAATCTGTGGAAACTAATTTGCTAGAATGCCTTAATGACTGGAGTGCTTCTTCTGACAAGAGATCTTATGACATTATATATTTCGACTTCTCTAAAGCGTTTGATCGGCTGTTATTGCATAAAGTTTCCCAGCTCAAATTTCACCCAATGGTTTGCAAGTGGCTCTCCGGATACCTCGCCAATAGAACGTTTCAAGTTAAGGTTAATTCATGTTATTCTTCTTGCAGAAGTGTATCGAGTGGAATATCGCAGGGGGGTGTTCTTTCGCCGGTTTTGTTTGCGCTTCACTGCAGAGCTACCGGGACTTTTGGAGGGATGTGGTGTAGTTTGCAAACAGTTCGCAGACGATATTAAAATTTACAGGAGTCTTGATTCTGAAGCTGAGCTTGTCAATGTCCAATCTGCGTTAGATCAGATTTCGGAGTGGTCTAGAGCATGGAATCTGCCTCTTGCGCCGGAGAAAACCCTCCATATGCGCCTAGGAAGCTCAACACTTCAAATCGCTTACACTCTTCAAGGTTATGTAATAAGAACTGTGGATAAGGTCGTGGATTTGGGTTTCCGATATGACAACAGACTTAACTTCTCGGAACACTACCGAAATCTCTGTAGGAGAGCAGTTGCCCGCACGTATCATATCTTTAGGGGGCTATCTCTTAAAGATAGAGGCATTCTTCTGAGAGCATATAAGACATATGTTAGGCCTATTGTTGAATTTGGTGCTGTGGTTTTCTATCCACATAGGAAAAAGGACATAAAGATGCTTGAGAGGATTCAGAATAACTTTACAAGAAAGATGCTGATCAGGGCTGGAGGTTTTCTGTATTCTAGAATACCTGGAGCTAGGGTAAGGAATGCTTACTACAACATTCATACACTTGAGTCTAGAAAGAAGGTGTTAGATGTTTGTACGCTCTACAAAATGTTATGTGGTATGCTCCAAGTTGATGTTAGTAAGTTTTTCACGATTGCCAAATCAAAAACAAGAGGTAGCTCGGAGAAGATATCATGTCAAATCAAAAACAAGAGGTAGCTCGGAGAAGATATCATATGTAGGCCCAAAAACAACAATTAGACGTGTGAGTTTTACATGCAGAGCTGGTTCTTCTTACTTATCACTGAGATATGATCATGTTCCTTCTCCTCCAAACTTCTTCTCTTTCAAACGCATGGTCTCTAAACATTTGTTGACCAACTAGTATTGGTGAAGATTCCCTCCAGTTGTTATGTTGAGTTTTGCGTTTCTGTGTTCGTTACATTTCCCTTGACGCCGTTTTATTACTTTTTTTTCACGCGTGTCCCTTATGCACCGTAATAAATGATTTGATTTGATTTGAAGATGGTGTGGGGAAGGGGTGACTAAAAGACTACCCATAAACCACGTATGTACCTTGAGCTCACCCTCGAGGGGTTTAAGGCTCAGCTCAAGGTTCATTGTGGCACATGACTCATTCTCATGAAATCTTTCATCTGGAAGCGAAGAAAGAGAGGAATGACGGTGAGGATAAGCGAGTGGTATGGATCTCTCATCGATGTTGTGAATTGATACTGGCTCAGCACTGAGTTTGGCAAGGAATTGACCTTAAGGTCACATTTACAAACCGACTGGGCTATGAGTGCCTATCGAAGAGGTTTTACATTTAAGCTACTATCGAAAGACTTCTCAGAGCACTCAAGGAGGCTTTCTGATTTCTCTACATACTGTCATACATAATGGCAGCGCCGCTATTGTCACTTTCGGATGTATCGTATTTATGAAGTGCGGAAGTGTGCCTCTGCCACAACTATGAACAGATGAGGTTCCATGAACTCGTCCAAAAATTGTAGAAGCAAGTCTACGCCATCGAGATGGAATATTTTAGGAAGTTTACCATGAGATTGTCTGCGTGGTGCAATTTGTCGATGAAAGAGTGCTTCTGAAGATGTTTAGCCTGGACTGTTACAAAGGGGACATAAATCGTTCAACATATGCAACCATTATACGATTTGCATTCATTTTCGAGCGGTGCTCGACCGGGATGACGTTTGAATATAACTCATGGTGAAAACAGGAAAGTTACAGCAATTCTAGATTTTCTTCAATAGACGACCATGAAAAAGGTGGATGTTTTACATCCTGAAACAAAGGTGGTAGTGATTCGACGTGCTTGTTTTAGCCAGGAGCTTTAAAGCGTGATAGCCTGAGTCAAGTGTTTTTTTTATCGAATTGGACATGATGCAACTTATCACAGAGTGGTGAAAAGGTTCCAGCCTGATCACTTCGAAAGAGCCTTCCTCGTTTCCTTTTTCTACCGAATCGCCTTACATTTATGAGTTGACAAAAGTGGCCTACCTACGGAGAAGTTGTAAGTTGGTAACCGAAGCCGTTGTATCACTGCGGCTGGAAATGTTGCCACCAGTAAACCGTCTCCACTTCCCTACCTCCGTTTACTTCAATAAAGCAACTCTGCTGCCTTAAATAAGTTATCGTGGCAGTGCGCATCGTTTATCTATAATAGGGAACATACATATCTCTTAAATACAAGACATGAATCAGTATGTACTGCTTTCAAATTCGCCTACGGGAAGAATTAAATGCTTCTTCTTGGAACTTGTACTTCGAGTTTTTCTTTGCATGTATTCATTCGTTTTTTGGAATCTTTGCGATGGAAACTAGACATTCACTAACGGGTTTATTTGGTCAGATGTATGGAAACATTACCTTTCCGAACCCATTCTGCAACACTATATCTCCACTTTCTAGAGTTGACTGACGGATTTTTCTGATTTTTTCCTCACCAGCACCCATTCAATCGTCAATATTTTTACATCTGAAAAACCTGCAAGGAAGTTAAGGACGTCTATTACATACTCCATGTTTACTATGAATATCTGGTTAAAATTCTGTTGAAAACCAAGCGATCACTTGATATCAATAATCAATCGTGGCGGCGACTTTTCTCATTTTACACCTATTAGTGGTCTATCGCTACACAGAAGACCAAACATTTAAGAGAACAAAATAGTAGAATTTTGGTAAAAAAGGCGTCAATGGTGGAATTGTTGGAATTGCTTGAGATATATAAGCAAGGCTTCCAGTGATGCACCTTGAAATATGTATAGTAACGATATAATCTTTTTTTGTAATTTTTAGCCGCACCCTCTATGTACTTATTCATGTTTGTTTGATTTAACTATTTTTTTATCCAGAATTCCGAAAAGTCCTACAACCTTGTCACCATTATAATAGTAGCAACTGGTCTGGCACTGGGAGTGCAGCCGCACTGTTAAAGAAACTGGGAGCCTTTCAAAGATCTCTATAGGGACCATCAAATCTTCCGGAACACGGCCACCTCCCACGACCGCTCCACTGAAGTAAGCCGGAAGAGGTGTTACTACAGACCGTGAGGCCGTGACGTACATCGCCGCCGATCCTGTTCTTCAAAGGCGCGCTATAAAGACGACTCCGAGTAGGCGGACGAAACACAAGCGTTTCCTGTGCACCTTACCCTCCGGGAACACAGATATGTACATCACATCCAGACACGTATTCTTTGGTCTTTCGATCGGCGTTCTCTTGCAAGGTTCGTAAGTGCTTCGATTTTTCTCCGTCCGTGCAGAAATGACACATGTTAGAACAGGCTTTTGATTGGTTCCTTGTGTGAAATTAGGGGATAACTCTCTACATAAAGTGTTCTGGAGTTGAATGTACATTTGCATGGATTACAAAACTCCTAGGTTCCTGGAAGTCATCAGAATGAAGTCTATGTTCTAAATATTGTGTTGCTTTCAGGATGCTGGTCCATCACCGCTGAAGATATTTATAAACGACTGCTAGAAAAAGAACGAAATGTTGACAACACCTTCGCCTTCAGTCTTATTAGGCCAATCGGATCAGTGGCCGGAGAATTGGTGAGTAACCCTTTTTAGATGTAGGGGTTGACTGCTTTCTTCTTGGGGCTTTCCTAGCCCTCCAGAAATCCCCCATTTCTTGTTCTAAGCGTGAAATTATCCCTTACACTGGTCCCATGTTCGACTTTCTTCACATTTTGGTATGAACACTATCATAAATAATCCTTTACATTCTCCCCAGAAAGTACACGTACTTCGCCAAACATCTAACCAACGATCTTTCCAAGCATATTACTGCGGAAAAGGGTGGTTCTCTCCCAAGTAGCACACCTTGGCACCCATGTGGTCTTCTCGAAAACGTCAAAACTCACGTTTTTTCGGCCATATCACCCACTCTCTCTTCCATGCTAGCGGCCAACGAACGCTGACGATGTGACGTCAACGCAAGTCGCTCGCACGACCACCCTAACACGCGCGCGAAAAGCACGTCGTACATAGCGCATGAACCAGCTATTACTGCAAAGTCGATCGCCGATTACTCATATGAACTGCTTCAGATTTGGCCACGAAGCTATGACTCGTCAAATGAGCTGACGTTCGACGAAAACGGTGTTGCTTATCCATTGCATGAACGTCCAACACTATCCAGGATATTGAGACGATCCAGAATCTCGTCCCTGAATGGCAACAGTGCCTACAAGGATAGCTATAACTACTACAGTAATTTTAATAACTTTAGTTAGGTAGTTGGATTTAATTGTACTTATAAGTGCTATGTTAGCAGCGTGGCACTAAGTTTGTATGTAGTTTATTATTTGTGATTCTGATTTTACGGGTACTCTGATCTTCTTTGCTTGTTTGTATATATGATCGTATCGTTCACTCCGGAATGAATCTGAATTGAAATGGGATCCAACACTGTAGTGAATATGGCTTTGCACACGTACCGCTGTGTGAACATATGCTCACGAGGTGAACTTCTGCAGTGCAGAACTGTTATTTGGTCAACTAATTAATAGATTCAGGATTGTTCAGGATTGAGAACTATTTCTGTTATTTCATTGGCAGAATAGTGCCATACTGAGAGTAGAAACGTGGATCCTCTTTTTTCTGTCCAGCTTTACAGTGAACTTTGCTCTGAATATCAGCTGTAAAAGTACCATCCGAGAGAGGAGTGAGCATATGCATTCCCCATATGCAAATAATCTTCGTGACGGAATCACACTATGCAATTCATTTTCATTTTTCTTTTTTTATACTTTCCTCCCTAGATTTCTTCCTAGCACATCCTTTGCGGCATAAGAATTGGGTCACATCTTCATCTGGAGTATCAAACAGTGTTTCTGACCCACAAATATTAAAGAAGAAGCATTGAAGTGAAATCTATATTAGTCTGGAACATTGTAGATGTATTTCCTTACCCTGTAGCGGACCACATACTGTGCAGCGGGTGACTAGGACCACTAGAACGTGCTACACCCTACTGCACCTTTGCACGTGCTTAACCGTGTAAAGTTTTTTCAAAACCCTTTTTCAGCCTGTTATTATACAGGGGGAGGGGGGCATAAGTTATTGTACAACGTTTGCTGGCTTATTTCTCCGTAGTAGTGAAATGCTTTTTGCCGTGCTAGGCACTGTTTAATAAAGCTGGATTTAATCTATCTTCTGATCACGAAAAGGTCCTGCATACTTCCAAGATAACGAAAAAAAATTCATCGGAAACTTTCGGTGCAGACTTTCGGTGCCGCAAAATGCACTGACTCTGTCCGCAGTTTCCGAGCAAAACAGCCACAAAAACAGTTTCTGACAACGTTTTCAGGTCGGATAAAAAATGATCTAGTGTTCTCAATGACGATTACAAGAGGAATGTGCAAAATCCACTCAAGATCTGTGTTGATGAAAGCTCAGGACGAGGCTGCTCCAGAAGTTGCTTGGATAAGAAAACTAAGCCTGAAATTCGGAAAGACACAGTTGCCCTATATCTGAGCCTATTGATGGGAATGCATAGCCATTTTGTAGCATTTTTATTCTAGTTTTCAAATCACATCCACATTTCCGTTATTGTTTTGTCCTTCAGTGAGAAAATTCCTCAAAAGCAGAATTGGAGGAATTTGGCCTTCACTGGGAGCATGGGGTACCCGTGGTTTTTCTCGCTGACATCTCTCATAAACCATCTTTATCGGAAATCCTAGATAATTTTAGAAAGAGTACCCTTCGCTCTCCAAGACGCATCTAAGCAGTATAACCCAATTTGGAGATTCGTTGGATTTTTCGTAAAAAATTTCCCCATCAACCCGCTTTTTCCAAAAATCTGTTCTAAGTCCAACTGCTTCAAAGCAAAACCCTCTATTAAGACGATTCTATGTAGGCCAGAAGAAGAATTAGATAGTAGCATGTAGTTGAGGAAAGAGTTCTGCAGGGAAATTGATTTTCATTTACGTACAGGTAGCTATAAATGTTAATGTATTATACATTTCAACATTGAGTCCTACTCAGCCACCTAATTTCTTCAAAATCTCAAAGCTGAAGTTGTAATATTGCTGAAAGCGAATGGCTCTCGTGTTTAAGAAGACGAATCAAACAATAGACAGCACTTCTCTGATGATTTCAACGCGGCAACATTAAACAAACGAGAATATGCAGTGGTCACAACAACCTGCAGTTTAGTTTGATTGCAATCAAGCCCTTTCTATGGGAGAGGAATCTCTGAAAATTTACGATGGAGTAACTTAGGAAAGGGTAGGAATTTCTTGTAATGAAGTTACTTGCATGCATACGTATGTATACATATTATGATATGAACCATATGTATGACAAATTCTTTGTGCTGAAAGTAGGTTAATGGACTGCAAAAATTTGAACGATATGGTTATACTCCTGATATCCTGCATTGTTGTGTATATCATACACAATAATTTTCAAGAATCAGGCCGAAAGTCGCAGCCTGTTTCTACAAGTTAACATAATTTTTATTGTAGATTCCATAACTAGTATTTAGCACAGGTCCCTAGAACAATATTTGAGGGCCCGAAGCAATTCACATGGAACCTTTTGGATTCCACGGAATTCTATGAGAGAAATTCCAATATACTCTCACTAAATTTGAAAGTCGTCAGGCTTGGAAGGAGCATGTAAGGTCTCCGACTAAGCCCGCTACCATTAACATACTCCGGGACTCCCACACTTATGTAGAACACATCCATTCGAAGCAGCGACGAAATAGCGTGCTCTTTTGCTTTTGCTTTCTAAATATGGGGTCTTCACAGAAAAGACAGTGTCCAAAGCAGAAGGCGGTAGACGAATGAGTCTAATGTGCTATAGTTTTATTTGACATGCTGAGTACGGAGGTAACTTCCATTTAGTGCCACAGTGCATATTTTCAGGGGTACTGTACACATACGGTAAATACTGTTTAACTGTCGGAACTCATCCGAACCTCAGAAAGGGGTAATTCCACATGCTGATCACGGATGTAACAGCCAATTTGCACCACAGCACATTTTTGAAGAGCTATACGGCAAAGTCCGCTTAACTTGCAGTAGCACTCCATAATCCGACTGTGGCTGTTTGCGTCCAGCAACTTTTCAGCAGCGCATTTCAGTGCAAAATGGATGCTATGTTCGTAATCAGCCAGTGAAATAACCCGCTTCGCGGACCTGAACGAGATTCTGGGTGAGCTAGCCATCTACAGTATCTACATTATGAATACAGTAACCATACAGAAAAGCTTCAAAATGCAAAACTAATTTCACATTAGTGCATTAAATATACCAATTCTACAGCTAACCAATTCAAAATGAAGCACAAATCTGCTTTGTCAATGTGTTAATAAATTGGTCATGGTCGCAGAAAAGAAGGTTAACATGAACTTCGAATTTTCACGGAGGAAGGGTCTTTGGATGCTCCAATTGGCTGTGAAAGAGCATGGTGGTCGAGCTGCAGAGATGGAGTCAGCAAAAAAGTCCATACCGTTCCTCTTTTTTTCACCTATTTTATCGGCATAGGTGGATATTTGTCTAGTTTTGCAGCTTTTTTTCCAAAACAAAAGGTTTAAATAGTATTAGGTTGAGTCGAAAGTTCTCGGACAAATAGTGTTTATTTCTAGTGATCATAACTCGGCAAAGAGCTAATGAAAATGGACGGGTAAGCAACCGTTTGATAGGCTATTAAAGGCTCTTCAAATATAAACAGATGGAGCAAGCTAGTTCCTTTTTTGCCACCATGCCGCGCAATTTCAAATCGTCGCCACTCCACCTCCGCACGCCATACTATGTACTTTTCTCTATCTGGCTGCGCTCAATCGAGGACACACATGGTTTGAGCACCTAGTAACCGTGGGTGAAAAGTAGATTCTCTATTCTAGCATCCACCGGCGGGCCCGATGGGTTGACCCAGGTGCGGATGCATGAGACGTCCCTAGATCCAACGTATGCGCCAGAAGGGTTATGCTCTGCATCTGGTGCAACATAAACGGCGTCGAATACTGGGAGCACCTCGCCGAGGAATCTACAGTGATCGCAGACATCTACGCTGAGCAACTGAAGAATTTAAAGGCAAAGTTTCAAAAAGCGCGCCCGCAGCAGCACAAAGTAGACTATCAGTGCGATAAGGCTTCGCCGCACTCTGCAAGAACGACCAAGGCTGAAGGGACGAAATTCGGCTGGACCATTTTACCACACTCACCGTATTCCCCAGACCTGGCTTCCTCAGAGTATCACCTTCTTTTCCATCTCCAACATCATCTGGATGGTCAACACTTCCAAACCCGTGACTGCATCAAAAAGGCACTCGTGCAGTTCTTCAAGGGCCAGTCCCCAACGTTCTGGAGCAAGGGCATCGATGCTAAGGGGGCATACTTCAAATAGTTCACAGTTCTCGTTTAAAAGTAGTAGGAGAAATAAAAATATTGTCTATTTGTCTGAGAACTTTCGACTCAACCTAATAACAAAGGAGTGTTTGAAGAAAATTTTTTCTCTTACTATCCAATGCCCGGTGATAAAAAGAGATGACTTTACACCTTTCGAATTAGAGTTCTAAAATGTCTTTCACATATCATCAGCGAGCTTCAGTGCTGTTATCAGCATGTCACAGCATCATTTCAGTAGGTTGACCGCGGACGTTTCGCGGGCCGACATCGGATTAATAACGGGCCTACCGCGCTCGGCCCGCCTCATTGCCGAAGTTCCTGACGTGACAACTCCCCTGAAATTGCTGGGACTTAGGCTCCAAAACATTAGAAATGTCAGGTTTGAAAATTATCGTAGATGCTGCCTTCAGCAGTGTGTCACATCTCTATCAAAACCACCAAATCCACCAGTGACAGCTTCTTTGTCGCACCGTACCGTTCTCCGTTATGCACAAGCACTACTTCTTATGTTTTACTTGTTCTAAGATCATCGTGGAGAGATTCATTGAGTCACAGCTGTCCTTGGAATTTTCAGCAGCTGATATAAATATACGTCTAAAAATGGATCCTTGATTAATTCGGCTATTTTTCTTCCAAATCTAGCTCAAAGACATGCTCTCAGTTAAACATGTCACGCAGTAGATTCAGCCGGTCGAGATTGTTTCCATGTGGCAGCGTCCGGTTCAGACGTCACCACAACTATACATCCAGAGATCGATGTGTTATGGAATGACGACAGCGTGATCAGCGTACTCAAGTGCAGTTCCCTAAATGATAGATCTCCTTATTACAAATGTCCTCATAATGACGATCGAGCTCAGGTCACAGTAATTTTGGGATCAGAGATAAAAGCTCGCTATAGTACAGGAACTAAACTTTTGAGACATATGAGTTGTACTCTAGGAAACCAAACAAGCAAGCAAGTTATGGAGTGAATCTCTCGAGATGTCACAGAAGTTTCATGAAGTTTCACAGCTTGAGGAGTGTTTCATGGGTTGAGAAGTGAAGTTCAAAGACCGTACGAAACCTTGAGCATGTTCACATGGTCCCCCAATAAAGCTACATGCTGTAGATGAATTGAGAACGGTGGCAGATTCCATGACAAAAAGAAATGATGGAGAGAAAACAAGAATCAGGGGGAAAGGACCTATTTGCTTTCTCAGTGTGCAGAAGTATGAATGAGTAAAAGCCGGCTCATGTCTTGTATTCTAATCGACGCCTTGATAGAACTCTTCTCAGAGCAAAAATCACAAAAGCGGATCTCTCGTCACTACTTCAGAGGATCATCTAGTTGGGGTAGGCACGAGTTTTTGCTCTTTTATCGAGTGCTTTCCTTTTTTATTCACAAATACTCGAGGACTCATCTCTTTCTCCATAAGAATCTATTATCCGTTTGCAAAGAAACACCACGTGTTTATATTTTAGAAAATGCACGCACAACCGAAAAAATCAGCTTTTTGAGACATTCCTTTCCTGTTATTCCAGCTGAGACTTTAAGGAAGAGCCTCACTCAGAGATAGGTTTGGAGATTTTACGTGAAACGCCTCAAAACCACAAGGTCCTCCATGTTCTGAACGGTTTTTTTTCTCTGAACTCACGGCAAGTGAGGGAGACGGCCGGCGCCACATCACAAATGAGTTGAAGTTACTGCGTGCTTTTTCATATGGTTAGCACGCGTTTGCTAGCACATCAAAGAAGGACTACTGGCCCAAACCTCAACTACTGCGGCCTTCATAGAATGGTTTGTTAGCCATTTCAGAATATTTCGTACACCACTGTAATCTTGATGTTTCAGAGGTAAGACTCTGACTTTATGGGCGGTCAAGGGTATTCATGACATCCATGCTTTGCATCATGTCCGGAGAGGACGCATCTGACCTGGAACCGAATATTAAATATAAATGGAGACTTCGAGATTGCCAGAGAGAAACAGGCGGTTTACTGGAATATTGTGCATCTTGAATGTACCTCTAAAATAAGGCTGCTTAGCAAAAGGACGTCGTTGAAGGCTGCAATTATTTAAATTCTTTGATAATTGGGCA
Source organism: Ancylostoma duodenale (assembly GCA_000816745.1). Taxonomy (NCBI): domain Eukaryota; kingdom Metazoa; phylum Nematoda; class Chromadorea; order Rhabditida; family Ancylostomatidae; genus Ancylostoma; species Ancylostoma duodenale. Next base: position 27,006 of record KN726868.1, read on the forward strand.
GCACGAACGCAGCTGGAACAGCACGAGTTCAAATTCTATGGGCATCTAACCCTACTCGCCTCGTCAGTTGGTGCTCAGAAGAGGGAAGCTTCAATAGCAATTGATGGGAGGGTGGCAGGGAGTGGGAGGGGAAGGCCTTAGGTTTTGAACTCAATGTATTCCGCTGTTCGGGCCGAATTGCTGCTTCCGCAATTTCAAAGCAGGAGTTTCAAAGAGAACTGTCGTGGAACATTAGCTTCACAGAGAAGTCAAACAATTCATTCCGTAAACCAAGCTTCTTTTGAACGAAGATTGCCTGTTATCAATGAACTCGCATGATATGAGATCTATCCAACATCACGAAGAAAAGGAGGTGTACGTCAATCCGAAGAATGAGCTAGTGTGATCAAAACTAAAAACCTTAATTTTAAATAACAACGTCAACATACTCATAGTCAAGCTGAGAAGTTTCAACCAATTTGACAGTGCACGATACCAGTATTTCGAAAAAAGGGTCATAGAAGTACATTTGTCGAATCATCCCAAGAAGACAACAGAAGGTTGACCATGCTTCTGTGTTACGGTCCCTGCAGAGTTCTAAGCGTGCTGGGCAGGTGGACATTTGGGACATTTCCGAGACGTCGAAACGAAGCTTTTTTCAAACACTTCCTCCAAAAAGGTCTAAAATGAAAGGATGCCCATCCAATACCAGCTGAAAGATCACTAGATTTTCATGCGAGACCACTTTGAGTGAGGCGTTTGAAAAACGCTTAGTCGCGCGTTTCAGAAATGCTCCAAGCGCTCGTCTGTCCGCCCGTTTTGAACAGTGTGGGAAGCCACATGTTTGGGAAATTGAGCTAATGTTGGTAGATGACTAAAACTGCTGCGAACTTGGTGATTGCAGATGCAGCACTAAGAAAGCCAAGTATTTGTCTGGAGGTCACTTTTACTCACATTGTGGAATCAGCTCATCTTTGCGGATCATACAGAGTGCATTACGATGCAATAAGACAAAAAAACCTCAGGTATACTTATAACAGTTTGTGACGTCGCTTGGAAGGACGAGGACGCGTACCCGCCGTAAAAGGGGATGCCAACGTGCTGAAATCGCAGTTTACAGCTTTGGCATTAATGAGGGATGCCATGGATCGACTGCTCGTTAGAAAGCGAGCTGTCTGACAAGACAATGGAAGTATTATTAACGTAGTTCTGTTAGGGCGGAAGTGCGGTGGCAGTTGGCTCACTGCCAACGTGTCGCAGCTGACCAAGCCTGAGGCTGTTTATCGGCCTCGCTACCCCCTATTGGCCACGACGTGCACGGGGGGCGCAATTTTCGCCTTCACGGATCGACGCAGAAGCAAAAGTTGTTTGGGTCAGTACCACTCGATACTAACCTGCACTCACCTCTCACAACAATCACTCGTACCGTCGACCTCCGAGAGCATGATCCGCCCTTTTATTACTCTGTTCTACTTTCTGCTATTGTCTACTCGTTTGCTTCGGCTAGCACTGTCATATGTTACGTACTTCACATGCTATCTCTTTAATGAGCAATACAGCACGACTCTTGCACTTCTCCTTTTCTTCGGATGCGCTGCTTCGAACCCTTCGACTCTCTGGAAACATTAATACGAGCGCTGTGGAATGGCGGAACTCTGCTCTCAGGCTTATGACAGCGACGACTGCCAGCCACATTTCCATGTCCTCGTTTATTTCGCAGAAAAAAAGAACAATTTCACGCATTGAAAGGTGACAGCCCCTAGCGAACCGATGAGACTGCGTGAACCTTAACAAAAACACAATTGAATGGGTCACTGGGGTAGACCTAGTTGACGAGCGCCACGTCTTTTTTCTGCATTTTTTCTAGCACTCGTTGTTCTCTCTGGATTAGTGGAACGCAGGTCAGACTTCGGCGCGAAATGAGCCTGAGTATTAGCAAATTACCGCACATTTTCTTACACGTTTCCTTGCTTTTTTTCCCTGCATTTACTATACATTAGTTCTGTTAAGAAGGATGCGGACGATGCATAATTTTTGATGCGGTACGGTCTCAAAACATTCTTATATCGTAAGAGGAGTAGTTTCGAAATCAATATTCCCGAATTTCCCAAATCCTGACGGTTGCAGATTAGACAGTTAGCTACTAATCGTATAATGCCATGGTTTTTCTTGCCGCCTCTTTTTTTTTTTGGAGTACCGCTTTCATCTTTTAGTGAGAAAAAAAATACTAGTAGTTGTCACGTTGTTTATTAACCAAATATTATCTTACTTGCCTTTTAAAAATAATACTAAGAAAACTCATGTCGTCCTAGGTTTTGATCGCTGCATCATCATACTTTGTCATTGAAACTGGCGAAGCCTTGCTTTCATTGTACTTTTAAAGGATCTTTTGGAGGAATTATCATGACGCACGAGCACAGGCAGATTTCGAAATGGGTGAGTTAAGAGGTCAGAATGGAATTCCACTACTTTTTGATGAATCGTGGTCTTGGTGTAACATTTTGAAGCCACTTCAAGTCAAGTTTTTCAAGTTTAAGTCACTTCAAACCTTTTTTGACTTATCACCTGTGGATGAGCCGGGATGAGCCAAGGGCTGACTGCGTAGATATTATCCATGAAGGTTCTTTACTGCTAGTTATAGTATTGTTCAGTGGGGGATCCATCCAGCAATTGTTCCACGCTGCCAAAATAAACCACTCATTTGAGATTGGCCTAGGGTCCTGCTTCTATTACAAATTTCTATACCAAGTATCACTACTTAGCTCTTGTATTCTGGATTCCGTTCTGAACTTTATGAACTAGACTTAGCTCCTTATAATGCATTAGATATATCCGAATTCGAAAATTCGATTTTGAATAAGTTGAATTTTAGGGTTCTCAAAAAAGGAAGGAGAAGTAAAGTATGTACGTACTAGAGAAATGATGGAAATTGGTTTAGAACTTTCTCTTTTCCCCATTCGACTTTTCATTGGATTCAAAACTAAATTTTTCCTTGAATTCGTAACTAAATTAATCAAGTCATTTGATTTTTATTCAGCCCTGTGCAAATTATCCAGATTAGGTCTTATAGTTATCTCTATTTGCATGTCTTCCCTTGTGCAATGTCAGCTTTTATTCATCTATATTTTTTCCTCATTTCTGCTCAAATTACCATCATAGCAATAATTATTTCTGCTTGTCTTAGATGCTTAATTTACCTTGTGGATTGACGTCATTCACCCGCTCCTATGTCTTTGATCTCTGTGTGCTTCCAGCTATAGTGGACACCTCAGTAGGCTCCAATGAGCATTACAAAGAAACTCTCACCGCCCGAGGGCAATTTTCTGCCCACTAGTGCTGACCAATAACGAGCCACTCACATGTTCCATTGTGCCTCGCACAAGTTTCACTTTGTTTCGATTAGTTTTTCGCAGTTGATGTTGATTTATCCTAGATTTCATGGATATTCATTATATCGAATCCAGAACCTGAATTGTGTGCTGCTTTGTGAGCATTTTCTTTCGTTCTTCATTCTTTTTTCCAGTGTTAATTATAATTTTCCATCCCAAAGCCTCTCTCTACTTTAGTCTTGCCGGAAACCGCTGGCCAGTAACGATGAGCGGAGACACTTCGAACTGAGACGTAAAGTGGGCCCGGGCTTTGCGCGAGCAGTAGCAATGGCAGGTCTAAGTGCAATCACGGAGAAAATTGTAGGAAACGGCCGACCAAACGTTCCGCGCTGCCCATTACAAGCGCCGTGCTGGGAGTCCGCTCTCGACGGAACAGTGCAGACCAAAAATGAAACACCTCCCTCAGCCTCGCGGCAAGAAGAACACCATCTTTCATATGCTTTTTCCTCTCCCGAGATCGCAACGCTTCCAGGAATGAAAGAAGGAGCACATAGCGACTTTATTAGCGCAGAGGGGGAGTAATCGGTTCATGCCCAGTTTGAGAAGGAAGGAGCGCTTAAGTCTCGTGCTCACCAACATGTTATTTCGGAGGTAAAAAATTGCCCTGCGTGACTCACACGCTATTACGAAATCTTTATGGATACCCAAGTAACCAAACAGAATGTCCCGAGTGCCCAAGCGCTATTATCTGGCTGGCTAGCAGCTGTTTAGTTAACATATTTGTCGCTGGACTAGCTCAGCATTTTTCGGGATGTCTGTCTAGCAGACAGTGACATGTCTCTCAAAATGTTAGCAAAGCTGCACTTCTAGTCCCCTCTTCCGGGTTCTCGCTAAAGGGCATCAAGAACAATGGAAAGAGCATGGCCAAAGTGCGGATTAGGCGTGGGACTGGTGCTTGTTGTTTTTCACTGTCTCCTAGGATGACAGCATAAATCACACAGGTCCATATTGAGGTGTCTCCATCCAAAATTATATCTTTTAGTAAGTCAATGCAAAATTAATTGGTCTGGTCCTGTTTATTCTCTTTTCCAGAGTATTGTTTCTCCATTTTAAAGACTCCGTTCTGTCGTATCATAGCAGTCCAGTGTTACTCCACAATCCAGTACGAGGAGTTAACGAATCCCACAACTGCTTGGCATCATTCTGTAATTTATTACTAGTTTCATTGTTGAACTTTTATTTTTACAGTGTTTCACATGCAGTTCTGATGTTGTGGCGCGGACTTGGTTCATGGCTCCATGCTGATTGTCCTGCTAGCTCTGCGCCTAGCACACGCTCAGTACACTAGCTACAATGGTAAGTTGGATTTCAGAGTAAGAAGCTCTATAGTGGAATTCATGAAATATCTTGATTACGATGTATGCTGTATGTATACCCCATCATCCAAAATGGGACGAGTTTTCTAGCCAAGAATGGGCGTATTTTTTCCCGAGCGACTCTCTCGAAGAAGGGCCGCGAAAAACTCGTGGCGAATGTAAGACATTTAGTTGCGAAAAAGTTCACTCACAACAATTCTTTTTCAAAATGGATTTCTTTATTAGTACTAAATCTCGATCAGTGATATATTTATCATTATTGTGTATTACCTTCGTCCATTTTCTGGACAGTTCCCCTATCCATTTCTGCCCAACTCCGGAGGCTTCTTTTTTTTCGAAAATTTTTGACACTTCACCTTTGAGTCCCTGTTGGTTGCTGAGCCTCATTTTCCACAGGTGATCGTTCACGACCTGGAAAAGGTGACAGTCCGAAAGGGCCAGATCTGGAAGGTGTGGCAGAATTTCTTAATCGAGACCCTGAATCTTCTCACGACATGCGTTTTCGGTGTACGCGTGAGCATTATCTTCAAGGGGATGAACATTTGCTCGTTTTGGGCGATTCTTCACGGTTGACTCCTGCCAATTTCTAGGGTCCTAGGGTCGGGTAGTGCAGAGATCATTTATTGCTGTGATGCTAGTGCTTAGCGAATTGTGATTCCAGAGGACCATGGAATTCCGGAGACGGAATCCATTGTCGCTTCTGTGCGTTGTTCGCACATGTATTGCCTTTTGCACTTCTTACAGGATTTCCTTTTAGGAAACCATAATAGACAAAGGAGAGAAAGGAGACTCGACCAGACGAAGGCAATGTTACTCAAGTACTTATAGAGCTTCTGTCATATGCCCTGCCCTTCACATTAGTAACTTTGAGAACATACTGGCTCATACCGGCACAAGTAACAGTTTCCACCTTTCAAGCTGCTTTTGCGTTTCAGAAATGAAGATAGAGTGTTGCAGGACTTTTTCGAAAACAAATATGTATGTCGAATTCTGCTTGGTAAACCTATTCACTTTTCCCGAACTTCAATGAAAAAATGTGTAGTTGTCTACTTTTCTGCATCTATGCGTGCAGTATCGTTTCTTCATAAGTTCTGTTATCGCGACGTAATGCATTTTTATCACTCCACCCAACTAATCCTTAACTGGTGCTCAAATCACACTCTTCTAAAACTTTGAGTATAGCTGTACATCTTGTCCGTATCTTGTCAGTTTTTTTCAGATGCTATCAATTCTCGTGCACTAATTGAAAGATATTGCATATATTATATTACCATTCAGTACAAAGAGAGGAAGAGTGACTGTGAGGAGACAGAGAGTAGAGCGCCAAAAATATTAATGGAGTGATGAGAGATGGAATGAGAAGGTGAGAGGACGG
>KN726870.1:3165-16943 GCA_000816745.1 Ancylostoma duodenale
CCCCCCTCCCGCCCACTTTCTGCGTCTGCCGCTGATATATATATATATAGTTTTTACTATTTAAGTATGTCGATTTACCTTTACCTTTAGTTACTATTGTTTGGGCCTCATAGTGAACTTTAGCCCATCTTATTGAAAATGAAAATTGTATTGGTTCTTTGATTTGTAATCTATACAACAATTGTACTTCTCATTCATATTATTGTTGCATAAGGGGAAGGTTGTATTTACGTTACAGTAGGCGGGTCCCCTTCTTTTTTTCGTTTCGTTTTTTTATCCATTCACTTTTTACTTTTTGGCACCTTCGCACATAATACTACCGATGGGGTTCTACAAGTAGTTTCTGGCAAGGGAGGATAAGAACTGGCGCCTCCGGTAGTATTATTCCTCTGGGAGTGGCGCCCGCAGGAAGCAAACCTTCCAAAACCATTAGGTAACCTTCCCTCCTGTTAAGGATGAGGTCTTTCTTAACCTTAGATCTAGGCCTGAAAATAGTTTTCAAAACACTACAAAACATCAACCCTTCTCTTATTTTCAGGTTCGCACCTTTCAAAAATGTAAGGTAAACGGCACATAAAACCTTATTGATTTTGGTACTGGTAATGGCACAAAATGCTCAGATAATTGTTTCATTTGTAATAAAATTAACCTTGATAGCCATATAAAATCTTTCACTATAAAATTGAATATCAACTCTTATAAATATGTTAAACTAGAGGAGCTGGACTAGGACACGATTCCTCACCCACCTTATTCTTCGGACATTGCGTCTTCCGACTACCACTTATTTCGCTTCTATAAGGCATTCCTAGCAAAGAAACAATTCACCAAAGTTGACGATGTTGAAAGGTCGGTCAGCGATTTCTTTGGCTCCCACCTTCTCAACTCTGGGAGAAGGGGACCGCTGACCTGTCCATTAGGTGGGACACTGCTGTGACTAACTATGGTGATTATATTGTTGAGTAGATTCCATTCTATGCTGAGTTATAAAATCAAGCAGAAAAAAGTGTGAAACGGCTCAGGACTTTCTTACTACCTTAATACATATAATTGACATTCAAGCAATGCATGCCTTGAAGGGGTAGAAGGGTTGAAAATGGAAAAAAAAGTTATTGAAGTAATTGTGGAGGTCATGAGGCTAGAAACAATTTCACAAATTTTACGCGCTTGGGATCTCTTACCTAAGAGCGAAAACTCGATTTATTCACTTCGAATCACCACATGTACGAATGGAATTGGATCGAGCTGCTTGTTACATCTGTATGAAAGAAGTGGAACCGTCTGTCCTAGTCTGCTATTTTCGCATTTTATCGTCGATATGAATACAGCAGTATTCTATGGTTCTCTAAAATAGTACGATGCTCCATATTCTGGGTCTAGTTCCGGGAGCGGTAGACGACTCATAAAAATGAATTACTAGCTTTGCACATAACGTCGACTTCTTCGCTGAAATTGACTACGATTTCCTTCTCAGGTGTATTTTGGTAACAAGCACTGCTTCACTCGTTTAACTACATTTTCAATGTGGTTACCCTTCTCATTTGCATCGATGTGCCGACAGTGCTGCCTTAATGGCAGTGTCCCACCTTTTCGTTTTTTCATTTTTAGTGGCTATACCAATATCTCAATCTACTCACCGCGCTGATTCCAGCAATATACACCGAAAGCCATAAAAGAGGCGAAAACCCCGTTTATGAAATGTTATAGTGTACCTATTTCTAGGAGCTGATATGCGGATCGGTCCTAGCTGTGCCGGTTTTCCGCCACAGCCGCAGTGTCCGCTGAGAAAACTCACCCTATCCATTCGATAAGATCAACAGTAATATTATACAAGGATTTGCATGTGCATTTGTTCCAGCAAACTGGTGCCTAAAGGGGGTTCAAGAGTCATTTTGGAACACTTACGTATATTTCCGGAATCAGGAGATCAAGAAGGCCCAGAATCTGTCAATACCTCAAATAATGAGAATGAGCCCTACTTCTAACAAGGGAAGTGAGCGAACGTAAGCTGTGCTTTCGAAATGAGGCATATACGGTTGGATGGCTTGTCCTAAACCATGCTACAGATTATACTTGAATTTTGCTAAATGGCTAATACAAGCTCAAAGTTCCATTTCCTACCATACTGACATGTACCCCACTCATTCACAGCATGCCAGCTGGATAGTCGAGTGGATAGTAATGCAGACCCACGGGGTGAGGGTTGTGGGTTTGCATCCCGTACACGGACTTTGTTTCGCAAACTTTTATTCCTAACCTGTGACAGGATGAGGAGCCGTTCCGGAGATGAATAGTTATTGGGGTGCCCAAAAATCCGAATCTTTTCGATTTTTCTTCGATTTTCCCCCAACTTTTCCGGATTTTTAGCAAGATTTTCCCTTATATCCTCATACATACATACATGCATCCATGCATACATGCATACACTCATGCAACATACACACATACATACATGGATACATAGATTTTAGAGAGGAATCGCTGAAAATCGCGATTTTTGAAAAGTGACCCTGCTAAAGGTTAGGAATAAAAGTTTGCAAAATAAAATCCGTGGACGGGATGCAAACCCTCGAACTATGAGTCTGCATCACTATCCACTCGGCTACCCTCCTGCTGAACTGTCACTGAAGGAGATTCATGTCAGTGTGGCAGGAAATGAAATATTGAGCTTGTATTAACCATTTAGCAAACTTCAAGTATAACCTGTAACATCATTTGGGACAAGCCTTCCAACCACATATGTCTCGTTTAGAAAACGCAGCTTAAGTTCGTGTACTTCCCTTGTAAGAACATCCAAACGCCAACATCGCAGACTTTCTACCACACACTATTCACGTTTGGTTCTGAGCCCAGAGCATTCGAGCCCTGTTCATAAGACAAGCAATTGCTCCTGCTAATCACTACAGTTAGATCTTTTGCCAGTGTCATAGTTCGTAAAAACTGTGGGAAAAAATTAAGTCAACAAGAATTTGCTAAACAACTTTTGCACTGCCAAATATTTTCGCTTCTAGCCGGGATGTTAAACACAATTTTTGCGACTTCTTGCAAATTTTCTTTCTACAATTTCAGAGCAGGCCTCCAAGCCTTCAACATCAATGCCAGGCGGACATCCAAAAATGACACAGAATTATTTGTATCTCTGTTCGGTAATCTTCGAGAGTACTGGCTTTCCTCACGACGTAGGGTGAAAAGCTCGCATCAAAGTTTTTTTTTTTTACTTTTTGAAGTGCTTGGTTTCAAACTATAAAAATGTTCCCCGAAAATGTAGCGAGTATGTAAGGATCACCGTTGATGAGCAACTTGTATTTACAGTTTGAACCTTCGTATTTCTCCCAGTTCCGTCCAATAAGACGAATGGTTGGCGCGGGCGCAAGGTCGATGACGTTTGGTTAAACTGTGATCACTACGTCACTCTTCCATAAGCAGTTCTGCCAAAACAGTCTTAGAAGGAATTACGTAGCTGTGAAGGTGTGCCGCACCAATTGAGCGAGCAAGCCTGCTAACTGGCAGGAGTACTAGTTTTGTCAGTTCATAGTAATATGGGTGTAACAGGATATCTTCCCATAACTTTTCGCTGTTTTTAGTGTTGTTAGGTGAGAAGATAACGCTCAATTTTCCAATGTTATCTAGTTAAGTTTTATCCTTACTCACATACTTACAGCGTAAACTAACTGTGTGCCTACTTAGCAGTACACATTAACTGTTGAATTGTGGTGCACCATTTTGGTGAACTTGAATAATAAAATAAAACAAAAAACATGCACTAGAAAACCATGTGTATAGCCCACATACATGCTGACATTTTACAGGCATAAATGAGCCGAACGTGCCGGTGGTCTTCTATGATAATTTCTGCCTCCTTAGCACATACCAGAAGATTTTTCGAAGTGGGTCTGTGACGTGAGAAATAAGAAGAATTAAAACCTTCAAGCTTGAGTTATGGACGAAATTTCAAATGGCGATTGCTTTCTGACAAGTACTGTATGCACGACTCCAATAGGTTTTAATATCAGGCACGTGCAATCATGCGCGCCAGGGAAGAGTGGAAGTCAGACTCAAAAATTCGGAACTCGGAAGTCGGAAGCCCTGAAAGACATCGGAACATCGAAAGTGCCAGAAGTCGGATGTAAGAAGAGTCCACTATGTGAACGTACACATGCATGTATGCATGTACATGAATGAGGGTACTTGACACTGGTGTGAATCATGTACTGCTAAACTAACTGGCGTTCATTTTCTAATTTTATCTAATTACTACTTACTTATTTGGTTACTTGGTCGATCAGTGCTTCAAACTCGGTGGTTGCCTTGTTGCGGATCGTAGCAGCCTTTCCAATCGTTTCTGGCTTGAGCTCTTGTGGACCAGTGGACGAAGCACCTCATTCTATCATCAACGATGTTATATCGAATGGAAGGAGAGTCACTCCAGCTGCTTGGAGGTCTGTCAAGGAGGCGCTTCTTCTCACGCGGGTACCACTCGATGACTGCCTTGCTCCATCGCCCGTCATTCCTTCTCATTGCATGAGCGGCCCAACGTTGCTTTGATTGATTCGCGTATTCGGGAGCATCCGTGACTTTGGACAGGGAGCGGATGTCAGAGTTATGCAGCCCTTCGCATCGTTGTCTACGCAGCGTGTAGCCGACCATATCTCTTTCAATTGACGCCTGCGTGGTCCTCAACTGTGTTTCCATCGCTTTCGTCAACGTCCACGTCTCGCTTCCGTAACACAGTGCCGGGATGACAGTGCTGTTGAACATTCAGCCCTCGACCTCTGGTTCTTGGTTTCAGACACAGCAGGCTTGATGGTGTTCAATTCAGAATTCAAGAATAAATTAAAAGTAAAGGCTCACTCAACAAAAAAAAACTAGGTGCATCAATACTGAGTGCATTATAGCCAACTCGTCAGACATTATAAAAAATCACAAGCTTGAAACAAAAGCTCTTTGGAGTGAATACATAATATCTCTTGCAGAAAATTAGCATATCGAGAAGAATGTTAAGAACATGTACTTACATATGTTTAACATATGTAATCATACGTAAGACATATGTTTTACATATGTTTTCATACCAGACCTCCATACGAAGGGCGCCTTCTACGATAGCATCTCGTGTACATTGCGTGGTTTTCGTATCTTTTGCGCAGTGCTGTTGCGGCTCTTGTGCTCTAGAAGAACTGAGAGTTGCTCGATTTCGGTTCGACTCTATGCTGTTTAGTTAGTTAATAGCAAGCATGAAGTGAATTAGGCCGGGCAACCTCCATTTTTCCATCAGTTCTTTCAGCAAGTGCTCATGTTGTACAGATCGTCACTTGTTCCTAGCTCAGTTTCTCCCACTGCGATATCGGTAATGAATATGATAATGTATTGTACTGAGCCCACAACAAAAACATAGCCACCAATTCAACATAAATTCATTTCCAGAGACTTCAGAAAAAATCATCACAGAAGTTTTGTTCAAAGTCTGTTGTCATCCTGTATGATATCCTATTTTATCCTATTTAAGACAGCAAAGCTTGTGTAGAAACACTCAACGCCTAGAAAACGTCACTCCTGGTCCAAGACTGCTGTATTGTGCAGACAATGCCTGCTAAATCTCGAAAAGCTGCACAAAATTAGCCGTTAGCCAAATTAGACAACCACTGAGCTAGAACGCAAATTGCTTGCACTTGAAGCCTTCCGAAAACTTAGGTTCTTTTCGCAGTTTTTTGAAACTCGGACCTCAGGAGTCCGAAGCACAAAAAAGCAGCGGAACATCGGAAGTCGGAATTAAGCTCATCGCGATGCGCACTAGCTGAATCTGATGGCACATATGCTCATCTTCATGCAAGCTTCGTCTTTCTAATGCAAGCACGACGTTTCTGTCATACAATTACTTGCAATTGGTTCTATTTCATGAGTATGATATGCCAACCACGATTTTCTCGCAACAGCGCGGATTAGCCAGTAGAAGTATCGGTCATTTGCCAAATGATGATTTCATCTGTCAAACCCACGTTTTGGGAGTTATCGCGTACTACCACTTGAAAGACGCTAATAAAACAGAACTAACAATAATTAAGTTAATCAAACTTTCCAGCCTTAGCTATTTTGTAGAAGCACTGAAGAATGAAGCGGCAGAAAAAGAAGAATGAGGGAAAGTCACATTTATTTTTATATGCATGTCTGCTTTTTCATTTTAGCTTTTATCTACTTTCTCTGATCCAAAAATAAGCATGTACACATAATTTCTTCCGGTAATTTATGAAATTTCGCTCAAACTTTTGCATAAATGATAATGATAAAAAATGGGTGTTTTTCTGACTCAGGCACCTCACCTCGTTAGTCAGAAAGCCAAGAAAACATGTCCCAAATGGTTTGTCATCACCGAAATACCGCAGGCCCTCACACTGGAACGTGGACAGTAATATATAACTAAATGTTTTCATTTTCATCTAATTCTGGATTGTCTCTGACCTCTTACAAACTGCTTTTATGAGACAGTGATGGGACTGGAGAACACCAGGTAGCTACATATGACTTCCAGCTGAAGTACAGGTGAACCCGTCAAATAGTAGTCACGCAGCGGCCGGTACATCTCCATAAACCTGCCAAGCGAGTTTCACGTTGGCGGTGCTCTCTGATGCAGCCCAGGTGGAACAACATAGTTGAAGTTGCATTCTTGTCACCAGTGCATGTATAATGTATAGGTAGCAACGATCATCACCTATCTATGGACTTAGAATGCAAATATGTGAACGTATAAAATAACCCGCCACTCCGTTAATGGCATCAAATAAATGGAGTAGTCATGCAGTTAGTTAGTTATACAGGATATCCATAATCGTGGCCAGGTTTATTCGCCATTCACTTTAATTTATCCTACTTTCAACATGCTATACCCAGGGATTGCTCGTGTGTGCGTGCAGAAATTTGTATTACGCTCCTAGGGCTCTTCTTGCTGGCAAGGGAAGTGCACGAAAATGAGGTGTCATCCTAGAACGAGACCTATATAGTTAGAATGCATGCCCATCGTGACATTACGAGCTATATCTGAAATCTGCTAAATCAGAAGCTGAGAATTACCACAGAAAACCGAGAAAAATAGCCGATTTCGGCAGGAAAATGACATATGATATTAATGTTCATACAAAATGATGTTGATAATCGTGATCAGCGTCTGAAGTTACCCCTATGTGCAAAAATTGGGAAGATATTGCGAGACCCCGTAACTATCCTATGACCAGTGGTGTGTTGTAACTCTGCCCCAAACACGAGAACTGCTCTGCGTTGTGCATGTGCGAAAAAAGGGCACAATCGGGGAATGCAAATACTTATTTGAAATCAGCGTCGCGAGCTGCACAAGGCAGTCTACAATTCGCCATGGAAGGGTCGGAAGGTATGCCACATTGCCACATTGCCGGAGTATCCACCTCTTAACAGCAAGGTTGGAAGTCATCGATGTGGAACTCTGGGCTTCTGTAGACCATTTTTTAGCAAATTTCAAGTATACCCTCTAACATCATGTTGGGCACGCTCTCTAATCACATAGGTCTCGCCTCAGATTAGCAGCTTAGATTCGTGTACTTCCCTTGTGAAGCGCGATATTTTTTAGCAATAACTCCCATAGTTCCCCAAAACGTTTTCGCCATTTCCGTGATGAGCTATGATGGTCACCAGAGTGGTTTTGCATTGTGCATACAACAAGGTGCACTGGAGTAGCGATGCCTCCAAGATCCTTGAACTCTCCCCCTCCCACAAGGTTTCTTCAATCATCCATTCCAACATCTGTCATTATTTAGCGTACAAGATGTAGGTGCAGAACTGGTGCGTTGCTCCAATCTTGATGGTAGTCTTCATCACGTGAGATCCGACCTAAACCTAGCAGCGGAGCAATACCCTTCTCGATCGCGTTTAATAAGCAATCACGCAAGGATTGCTTGTCCATAAATGCACCACGGAGAATGGCCATCAACAAACGATCTGCTTCTGCCTAATGGAAAGAGATCGCACATCGAACCGCTTGAACGCAACCACCCGCTCCCCTCCCCTTTTTTACAGATTGTATCGCCTCATCGATTCGTCTCGCCACCTCCTACCAATTCTGTTTACATGAATGCTTGTTTTAGACTTTATAGCACTATTTCCATGTGAAATTCCTCATCAGCTGAGGTGTTTCCTTCTCTGACTAGCTCATGGATGAGGAGCGGATTCAGCTTCACCTGATCTCTGCAAATCCCAGATTAGCTTATCGGCTGTCCAGGCACGCGGTAATCGTTCGTATCTGCTATATCACCTCTTTTCGTCACTTCCTTGTCGGCCGTTACACAGTGCGATTCAGCTACCACCCCATTGAACCTTTACGACCAATTCGTCACTTGTTACCGACGACCACAAGTCCTGCTCAAGTTCTTTGTCGACTTCTTTCCCAGGGAGATATCACTAATCGAGCCCACTTCTGTCCCTTCGCCCATTTACATCAGTGCGGAACTTTCGGGAACATATTTCGACTAAGTCGACATCCTTTACCCACTCAGTAATCGCACGTAAACTTTCAATTCATTGTGAAACCAGGGGTAAGGTACCTAGTGGTAACGTTTCTTATCCTCTTCCATTGCAGAAAATGGGGAACGGCACCTTTCACCTGAGAGTCCCATGCTGATTTTCATCATCTTTATCTTAGAGTTGCCGCATGCTGGATTATTTTTTCATTTTCCATCTTTTCTGCTTTACTCTTCCAAAGGGGCTTTTTTCGAATGTAGCAGTATTATTAGACATATCGACTACTGAACTGTTCCTCTGCATTTTTCCCTAACAGCAAGCACTTTAAGTGCAACAGCAAATATTTGTAAACAACCTGATTCTCACATTACGGTCTGCTAACTTGACAACCAGTCTGTTGATTTCTGCTTTTGCCTGAGAGGTTCTGATGATTCGGGTCGGCCACACCGCGCCATATCATCTCCGTTTTGAAGCTCTGATTTTCTGAGCATCCACATTTTCGGTTCCAAGTCTCGGGCGACGCTGTGTGGTGCGACCGGGGCCGGAATGCTGTGATCTTCTTGGATTCATATATGTATGCGCTTTCACCGTATTTCTTTCGCGAAATTCCTGCATTTATATTTTAACACATTAAAATAAAAAATAAACAAATAATGAAGGACGTATGAAATAATAATAAAAATAAAACGAAATCATATTGTGGAATTCTCACTCACATCAGGGAAATAATTCTTAATAATTCTATTTCTCCTGCATCACTTGCTACGTAAGCTGTCCTTCCTGGCATGAATTTCCGCAACATTTCAATTGACTACTGACCTTAGTGTCATTAAGAACGCCTTAACGAAGGGCTGACACTGAAAAATAACGACGGGAAATTTTCATCTTGAAGCAGTTATCTCGTACATTCCTTCAGCTGCACACGAATTCGGAAGAAACGATTTTCGACAAGGGGCAGGCGAATCATGGCTGCAGTCCCCCTTGCTGCCATTCTCAGAAGTACTGCCATTCTCAGAAGCACTTCAGAAACTCTCCTGTCACAATGATCCACGAAAATTCTCCCATTGCATTCTAGAACCCTAGTGCACTCCTTCTATTTCCCTTCAAAATCTACGTAAGACTTTTTCCTAATGTATGGAAGTGTTTTCTTTCGCCCACAGAAACGAAAAATGATTGACAAGCTTTGGAGGGCTGAAAATGGAAGGTTAGCAGGATAGAAGCAGTTGGCAGGGCGGGACGCAGGAGTGGCAAGCCAAGAGTGGAGGACGCGGGAAAAAAGTGGCGACTTTGCCACTCCATGGATCCGGTTGGAATAATAAAAACACTAAAAAATGTTAAGTTTAACATTAAAAAATAAAAAATGAATGCCAAAAATAGTAACAAAAATAGACAATTGGAAATAGACTAATACCAAAATATTTACTTATTTTATAAAGTAACTTCAAAAAGCCGGCGACCCGTTCGGGATGGGGGAGCGCCTCCGCTCCTCCACCTCGTCCACTGCTGGCAGCTGACTCCAGGCTCATGACGAGGTTCTTTCCGCTAACGAAAAGAATGTTAATCGTGTTTCCAATTCGTCTTGGAGGAGAAGGAAGTTTGATCTTCCAGTGTTAAACTTATCCGAGATTTTTGTGCTATTCATCCTGAGGAATACTCCACTTCTGGACCATCCGAACACGAGCTGACTCACTGAAACTTTACAGCAAGCCTTAAATGTCCCACTCAGTTTTCCTTCCTTAATAGAGCAGGTCCCGACTACTATCTATGTACATACATAGGCTTGTGCAGCACAAGCAAGCAATTCCGACTAGCCTCGAAGCATTCAAAATGCGGCGACCAGCTACCCGATATCCTGTTTCTTCCTAGTTTACTTTTCTCTTTCTTGAAAGAGACTTTTTTTTTGTCTTTTCGAATATTTTATATCCAATCGCCGTTTAACATTTGTTGTGTTGAGTTCATACCGTATCCCATGTAATAAATACATAAATATAAATGCGACTCGTTAGAATCACACCTGTCGCAAGAACTTTACGGTCTTGCACTTTTCCTCTTTGCCGACTTTGGTACTCACGTACTTTTACTTCTCAACAAAAGCAGGTGGGGCTAAGCAGCTAGATGCGTTGTACTACTTGTCACTTGGGTTTTCATTGGACAGTTTTGTTACAAAACAATATCATATCCGTGTCTATTTATAAATACACGTTTTGGGCCGTGAAACGAGTGGGTAAGTCTCGCTCATGATTAACGGAAGTCAGAAGTCAGAGCGAAGGTTAACCAAAGGGGCAAAATAGCAGAATTTACAGAAAACCACTGTCACTTGCACAGGGCATAGCGAAGCTGGATTTCGTGTCAATGCCAGTGGGTTTCTGACACTTCACTAGAGGCCACAATTTTGGGTTGATCGCTATTATATTAATCTCAAGTGTGTTTGCTCTTTGGATCCTGAAATATAAGCGATTACATGCAAGCACACATACAGATGGGCTTTCCTATGTAGTCATTATTAAGAGGTCCGGTGGATTTTTGTAATCTAGAATATGTTTAGTTATTCATTTGATTGAGTATTTAACTATTCATTTATCTGCGCAACAATCTTCACGAAAAAAACTCATTCATAACTAGCGTCCAGCGCCACTTATCAACAATTAACCAAGAGAGCTCGCACGAGGCATCTCTCCTACCCTGCATGCATGATTTGTACAGATACTGTCCCAGTACCTCGTGAAATTGCTGTTCTCAGAGTTTGTTAAAATTTGGCAATGGTGTTGTTGTAGGTGCATGTATAAAGTTTCGGAGCGCACTGGCAATGAATTTTGATTTTGTCCAGGACTCATGGCAAAATTGCCAGGTCCTCTTGATGAGTAGAAATAAGAATAAGAAACCGCGATAGAGATCTTCCAAAGTGGAGGAAAGGGGGTTACGCAAACGTTCTTGGCAAACTTTTTACTTTTTTTCTTGATGTTGTACAAGAGTAGGAATTTTAATGTGTTCTTCGCTTTATGCCTGAGCGAGAAAACCGTCCCACATTGGTGCGTGACGTTGGAGCATTTTTTTTTTCTCTTTGGAAAGCCTCGGACAATATTCCAAGTTCTCTGGCAATGTTTGTATGACGGTGATTGCCTGAAATTCGTTGTGCACAATTTCCCGAATCACCAGACATTGTCAGCTCTAGAGTAGTTAGATTTCAGTCCTCTTCCATGGCTGCAAAATGGGTCTATCGCCAAAATATGTATGATGGGCGGCCCTCTGTTGACGTATGTACCCAACATCCAAGATTGTCCCGTTAGAACCGACATTCAATTTTACTGATTTCTCCAGACCTGCCTAAAAAATTAATGGATGATCCCATTTGACTGATCATTTAAGTTAGGGCCTCAATATGATTATACGCTCCTTATCGGATAAGTGCTTAGTTCCGTAGAAGAAAAATCCAGAGTAATCTCGATTTCAAAATGCACAAAAAGCCCTTGATAAATGCATCAAGATAAGCACATAGTTGTATCTTTCAAACAGGGTAATTCCTTGTCTGGCCCAAGAATCACAGCCTCAGAATCTAACAACACAACGATTTTCGCCTCCTTTCTGAAAGGTTGAAGTCTTTCAATAATGGTTATTTATAAAATTCTTCATGCGATTCTGGGTGCCACATTTTTTGACGTCTCAATTCTTAAAACAGCAATCAAAATCAAATTTAGGTATGTGAGGCTTTCATGCAATGGCGAATCATTTACATTTATGAATTGAATCGAACATGGATGCCCATTGTTTTGTTGCAAGCTATGAAAGATGAGGGTGTTTGTAGTGCACAAATTAGGGGTGGCTGGTACCGAGTCTCAACGTATGTATTGGATTGGGCAATAAGTTCGTGCGGTTTTTTCAACTCGATTTTTACGGAGATTTGAACCAATTCCGATAGCCTGCCATAGATCATCTCGTAGCTCTTCTTCCGCTTTTTACGAATATTATAACCAATTTCTCCAATTCCCGCTTGTTCTCATTTTCTGTCATATGAAATGTGACCTTGCAATTCGACGAAAGCGTACATCTCCGACACCTCCAACTGTTCCAGTACAATGGTCGAACAAATGCAGCTCAAGCTGCTTGGATGTTAACAGCGTCTACGCAAAGTTATTTAATTTCGAAGCAAGCAGCTAATATAGATAGAGCTCCAGAATCAGCTGACCCAAAATGAGAAAATCTCTTCTATTTTGAGAAGGCAAGCACGTGAAAGCAAAGAGAACGAGCGATGGCGTGAAAACTAAATTTTTCGAAACAACTGATGGAAGGGGTAGTTTTGAAGATAGAAACTTCTGGGAGTTTCGACAGACAATTTGTGGAAGAGTTTTCCTCTCCCTCCCCCACCCCACCCCCCCCCCTGCGCCGAAAATGAGTGCGAATATTTTTTAGAAATTGCTCTGTAAAGTAGGTAAGACCCTGCATTTGCATATTTTCAATTCTTTCCTATTGGCTTTTATACATTTTTAATTAGTTTAAATTCACCAATTTAATTTCATTTAAATGACCCGTAGGCTGTGTTCATAAATGGTACATGCCATTACTTCAAGTTCGCAGTACGGTTAACTTATCGCATGACCACATAGTTATTCTCCGTACTGCAAACATGAAATAAATGATTTTTCTCTCGTGATGTTTATCAGAGGCAGGTGTCCTTGCAATCGAAAGTGACATTCGTAGTGTATTTGTAATTTATAACGCACAGTGTAATACCATTTATAATTCATCTATAGTAGTATTTTGTTCATAAAATATTCACAACTACCAAGCCATGAGCAGATAACAGCTATCAACCAGTGGCGTACGCGAGTTGGAGAGTGCAGGAGGGGAGGGGGCCCTCACCCGAATATATGTCGTCAAATTCTTCGAAAATAAGTCGCCCAATTTTTCAAAAACACATCGTAAAATGGCTGAAAATTTTATATTCGCTTACTCTTCACTCCTCGTTTTCGCTATGGTTTCAGCTCTTTACAATCCATTAATGTTGAAAATAGTGCTTTCAAGTAAATATATTTTTGCATCCATCTAAGCCTATAGAGTGACAAAGAACCTTGTTTTTTCATGCCCTAGGGCTGCTCCTTTCGGTGTAACCCACTGTTAACCTTCCTTTCATCTTCCTCTTCTTCACGTTTTAAACAGACAGTTACATTGTTCCAACTATTTTTAGAGAACCCTCTATCGAGAGTTCCGTTGTCAATGCTGTCAAAGTACATGGGACTTTCATAGAATTCAGTGGCGGACGCAGAAAGTGGGCGGGAGGGGGGGGGGGCGTGGGAAGAAAA
>KN726871.1:15364-34662 GCA_000816745.1 Ancylostoma duodenale
TATTAATTTTATTTTCCGTCTGGGTTCCCAAAAAGGCGGAGAACCCACTTTTTTTCCCACGCCCTCCCTCCCGCCCACTTTCTGTGTCCGCCACTGGTATGTACATGTGGAAAGGCTACGAAGAAAAGAGCAGCAGCAGAGACACCAACGAGCATTTCTTAATACAGAATTCCCTACAGGTCGCACAAGATGTCTAAAAGCAAGTTCCTATGTTCTGTAAATGAGGAGGTCACTGCGAGCAAAAATAAACAAAAAAAGGTAAACACATCAAAAGAGTGATATTCAGTTCTGAAGCAACGTTGTTTCATAATTAAGCATAGATTCATGGTTGCATGACAGTAGTGGGAAAGAGCAGAAAAAAATTTAACGTGAGTGCTGACTTCAGAACAAAAAAAAAGAGCTCAAATGAAAAATAAAAGTCATCAATAAAAGATTACCCCAAATGGCGATACAAGTACATAGTCTTCAATGTGGTCAACTGACATAGCACGTTGTAGCTGCACACTCGAAACTCCACGTTGCTGCTTGATGGTTGGGGAGCCCCCTACAAACAGGAATGCCTTGGAAAGATATTCTACAAACAAGCGCAGTATCCCGAAATGAGCGAGAGCAAAATTTACCGTGAACTTTTCCCAATATCGAGGGGTGACTCCAGTAAGCTCCTTAGTACTTTTAGAGAGTGCATCATCATTTGACGGCTTGCGCCCTATGCCAGTGCATACCTGTAATAATTTCTGATTATTACAGATGGAAAACAAACACTTGACAACGACTGCCCTTTATAATAGCCTACGCTTTTAGAAATGATAGTTGTAAAATTTCACGATGTAAGGTTTTTAAAAAAAATACGAGACCAAAAGAAACATCACACACCGATCTCATAGACCTCCTTTTCTTGGACTTCTTCTGACTCTTAATTACCTGAAAATGATTTTTCCAAATGATGAGTCAACAATATGACGCAGAACAAACTAGCTGTACACAATAAAAAGCCCAGTAAGAGGAAAGTTGGAGAACAACTAAACCTAAGTAAAAGGAACTCGTAAGGATCATAACTCAAAATAATGAGGAACAAAAGCCCTACTTTGCATTATTGTGCATTTGAGCTGAACTTTGTGGTGGTTTGTAACATAGAGCATAGCTAAGTATTCGGCTCAATCCATTCACTCAAGGCAACAAGTGATTTCTTGTTACGTGTTATTGCTGGGATTCCTTCTTTATCTGTTTCGAATCATCGTTTCAGTGCCACTGTTCCTTTTTGATGGCACACTGGTGAGCGCATAAATAAGTGAACAAATAGGTGTTAAAAACACAGTAACATGATGACATCAAGGGTTTCGCACGTAAAAGTAAGCCGACGAAACCTCATCAAAATGTTTCCAAATTTTCTAAAATGATGACATTTGCTTCACGGTAAAATAAGGGCTGGCAGTCAAAACGATACAGAAGCAACCAACTAAAACCACAATCTAAGAAATGGAATTTCTCATCAAAAGGAGTAAAAATATGAGAAGAAAAACCATTTATCCCCCCGTATTTCTGGATAGTATGTGATATTCTCTGGTTTTTCGCCACAATCACTACCCTTTCTTTTTCCACGCTAACAAAGAACGAGGAAAAATGTCTCTTAAACTTACATCATCACATTGAATGATGGTGATTTCCTCCTCGTCAACAACTGTAAGGTCCTCCATGCACACAATTTCACTATCGGAATCGGAGATGTCTGCAAATCATGATCAAATAAACGAAAATAAAAGATAAAATCGATAAAATAAAGCGAGCGATAAAATCGAACTGACAGCTAGGCCATAATGTTGACACTTTGTCGCTAACAGCCCCATAAGAGCATGTAAATGAAATGGAAGAGAACAAAGTTTCTAGTGCTGTTGTTGATACGTGTGACGCATCTTTTTTCGTCTCACTAATGGAAACGATTACTTCTTGAACCAATACAGCGGCGAAGATACTGCAGCCACAAAAAAAAAACAGCAAAGACAACCAATAATGAATGCTCAAATCAGAAATTTTATGAAAAGAGCCGCGTCAATTAGACGTGATTTCCCTTTGTGACAACACGTTAAAGACAGATAACAGACGGGTGCACGGCAGGGATGAGCGGAATTCCGGTTTCCGGAAGTCGGAAGCTCATGAATTCTTGCCTCATGCGAGCTTCTGACCTCTAGATTTTTGGACGATTGGCAGTCATTGGGTCACGCCAACTCAGACATGCTGTGTTCATCTCTCCAAATTTCGCCAGATTTCGAACTCCCCCCGACTTCCGGTTTCATGCAGCACTTGCACTCATCCCTGGTGCACAGTAATCCACGTCAGTCAGCTGACAACTAAGTCATTCCAGAACTCAATGAAAATGGTCCGAGCCCTTCTAGGTGCGTGTGCATCACCGTGAGGGAAAATATGGCGTCACCGGGCTACTGTGATTGGCGCTATGGTTGAAAGCGTTAATTACAGCGGACTGGTAACGTCTCATTTTCCCTCACGATCATACACACCCCTTGCATACACAGCAACTGTATTTCTATCACCGACAGATTCTTCTACACGCACTAAAAATAATAACTAGCTTTATACCATCTATAACTATGACTTGGAAACTAACCATTTCCAACAGTCAAGTCAATAACATCTCCCTCTTCTTGTGATCGTAGAGTAAGTTGGAGGTCTTCTGAAGTTGGAAGTATGAACATGACGAAATGGACAAAAAAGAAAAAAAAACATCTACAATAGCATTCATATCAGCGAACTTGTTAGGTGCAAGAACGAATAAAATGGATTTAGTTGAAATGCTAAATTAACAAATAAATAAAATATGATCATGAAGATTAAGCTACATGTGAAGACATATTCACCACTCAAAATTATAAGTGGACGTTATGGACGCCAATATTTCCGCATTAGTAAGATAGTTTGCCTATGAGTCAGGAGCAAAACAGGGAACCAACAATTAGCTTACTTCAAAAAAAATGAAAAAGAAAAAAGAAACAGCAGAATTATAAGAGGGTTCTCATACAAGGAAAAAAAGCTGCTGATAGCAAAAAGACCTTCTGATCTACCTTCACAAGTCAAATCAATAACACAGCTCTCTCCAGTGTCCGCATCATCAGAACTTCCAATGATCTCTCCTTCTTCTGGTGGACTTGCTGAGGTGAGGTCATCTGAAGAAGATGAACCCTTTAAATTCGTGAACATGTGTCAATAAAGCAAATAGACACTGCGTAAATACGTATGTAGTGAGCAAAACGCAATGAAACCATGGTGAACGTGGCAGACTGATGTACCGGTCGTCTCCACGACTTCCACAGAATTTCGTCGCATACATCACAAAGCTCACAGTGTATTTACAAAATACTAGAGGCTTCAGCACAATGGACCCACGCACCACACTACCTGTTTAGAAAAGCTTGAACAGGTAGGGGGGGGGGGGGCGGACAATGATGGAATGTGTGGATGAGCAGACTAATAGAGTGCTAGTTAGCAGGTGGTGCTACGCTTGCGAACATGTCACAACATTATCACTATACTCTCCTGCATGCAGTGTTATACGAATGCGTACTTACCCAGAACATCACGTAAAGTTGAAGCTTTCGCAACAGTCACATCTTCCTCAACGGTTAAATCAATCACTTTCTCCATACAGGGTGGCGCTGGAGGTGGATCTGCAGTTATCACTAAAAAGAAGCGGCGTGCTTTTTGATATTCACTCCACAGTGAGGGTAGAGTAGCAGTACTCTGCTGAATAACGAAAATTTCGAATATTCGCTGCAATGAACTCACTCACCCGGTTCTGGCATATGAAAAGTAGCCTCTAGAGGGTTCCACGGCAGCTTTGAAGATCGTCGTGCACCACTTTGTTTCACTTTTCCTATCGATTAAAGATAAGATGGTGAACTATTGGTCACTTCAAAACACCTGACAAACCTGGTCTTGGAAAACTGAAGTTCCTGATTGGAGTGCTCGACGACGGTTTATTCTCTGTATCGTCTACTATGATCAAATCATCAGTTTCTGGCTCTTCCCTAAAGAAAACATTCCAGTAAAATACTGCAGTACTTCTATTTGAAAATGTCCCCTAAATCGACACGCTTATGAAACTTTACTGGTGTTGATTGAAAACCGCAAAAAATATGTACTTTGCAAAGAACAGTAATGAAGGAAACAACTGGGGAAGAGCAGCAACGCTTAACGTCAACCCAACAGAAGCAAAGTCAATGCCATAGTACTGTCAGCTTGTTTAGTTGTGCACTTGTCATTCTCTGAGGCTTGAGATGTTCCTAGTGAGAAACAATGTCATAAAGGGCGATAACACTGCGTGCGGATAGAATGTGGTGGTAAAACTGTTCTCCAAACAAATATGCGCCGAATGCGGACCCAAAATTGCTCCATCAAAGACTTAAAATGATGAATCAACAGATTTTATGATGGATTGTCCGTGATTCTATACTACTACTGAAGAGAAACACTACTTCTCTCTTGCGAAGCAACAGTCGAAAGAGCAGAATGAGAACAGAGCATGCTCATGAATGAAGACTCAAAGGAAAATCGATTCACCCACAATGAAAAATTCAAACCCCTCTTCAAAGAGGATTCAAAGCTCAAACTCAGGCAGCTAGCTGATGCTGCTTTAGATAAAATCAATTCAGTTGAAAGAAAAAACTAAGGGATGCTTCAAATCATCACCAACTTCCTCTTCTTGGCAACAGGGCTCTCTGTTATAGACTTCGCATTCCCGCCGCTGTAAGCTTCTGCTTCCAAATCCACAACTGGCTGCTCCTGTCTGGCACGATGGTCTTCGTCTACTGAAAAGTATCCAAATAACCGTCTATTGTTATTGATAAACCAACAAGCAATATCAGACAATAGCTCTCAAATAGGCAGCGATAAATCCATGTCGTCTGCACTGCTTAGCAGTCTACATGAGACTCTTTATATAAATTCATGTTCGCTGGAGCGAATTTCAATAGAAAAGCTTGTAACCAATCATGAGAGAGGATGTTAATTTGTAGCTCTAATTGGTCAACTACAACAATTAATCACTCTATCTTAAGAAGCAATACTGCCGTTCATCAAACACAGTAAACAGGAGCACAGTGTGAAGAAGAACACATCACTTTGCTTATCAAGACGGCTATGTTTACACCACTTTTTCTCCCTCCCCAATATGACTGTGTTTACATCACTTTTTCTGCGTTACTTTGTGCTCCACTACGTTTTGTTGTCTGACTATGCATTACCGCTGATTCTTTCTCTTTATTCACCTTTTTTTCTAGTGAGTAACATATTTACCCAACCGATACTTTCGTGGAAGAGAAGCACTTTCGTGGAAGAGAAGCCCTCTGCATGGGAAAGCGTAAGTACAAACTCCGTTTAAGTCGAGAAACAAAATCACTTACAAATCATACGAAATATATTGATCGAAGAACTCTCCTCCGCCGGACGGGTTTTGGTTTTTGGCAAAATCAACGGAACAGATGTTTGACTGGAAGAAGGCTGCACCGGTGAATGCATACTGAAAGACAGTCAATTTTGGACGATAAAAACGTAGGCGTCATTAATACGAGGAAAGAGAAATAGCATCCAGCTAATTGGTCGGATTTTTTTCCATATAACGATATTTCGCAAGGAGAATCAATAAGATGTTTTTCTCTGAAGTACTATTTAAGGTTTGAGAATTTTAATTTCCCGCAAACGCGTAACGTCAGGGATGAAATAGACCAAGATGAGTTTTCTGGAAGCAAATTTCAGCCTTAAATAGGATGGCAAGATGTGTGCACATCCACTAATTACGACATCTCTTCTTCTACAGCCTTAGTTCATCCCTTCGCGCAACACCTTCAAAGCAATGCCAGTGTGAATCTCTTGCAAAGCGAAACAGTTGCGAGGAGTTGGATAAGATATTCAACAGGATTCTTATCAATGGGCTCAATTTTGAATCCCAACTTTAGATCACGATCTTCGGAGAGGACGTGAGAGACCGCAACCAACATCTGACGAAAATAAAAAATGTCATAAAAATCAAAAGGAACTAATCAAAACAACAACAGTAAACAACCGGCGCACCTTACAGTGTTACTGGCTTGTTCGTCTGTATGGCTCCTGCTGATTTTGTTAGTAGTAGGACAGAAATGGGTTCGAGGTCTCTTAGGAACGACAAAAAATTGCCGATTTTGATTCAACAGTGCAGAGCTTGCTGCTGGTAGCGGCTGGGTTATGGTAACTGGACGAATGGATGGCAGCAAAGGAAGTCGCGGTGCTGTCGTCCATGGCAAGTCATGCATCATGCAGTTAAATGGTGCAACCCACTGGGGAGGTGTAGGGATAGTGGGAAGTAGAGGAGTGCGAAAATTTTCCACAGCTTGACGAAAAATGCGGTTGGTGATTGAAGCCCATGAAGCGGGTGATGGTGGCACCGTCTGCGTCGAGGACGAAGCTCCACTGCCGTTCCATCGACGATTTTGGCTCATCTTCAAAAAGCAAAAACTGAGACAAGTATAGTGATAAATCAACTTTCAAAAGGCTACGAAATACTAAGAAATTGACGCAAAATTTTAGAGAAAGATTTTGGGGATTTTCACGAATTTCATTGTTATTTTACACTGTACGGTAACTGTCCTAACAATTAAGGTCTTTATTCTACCCCAATCCTAAATGTACCCATATCCTCAATATCTTTTTCTGTTCTTAGCCTCTTATCATAAAACTTAACGTACTTATTTATCCAAACAAAAGTATAGGTTTCCCAGAACTTGCATCTCCAATGGAAGAGATCAATGAAAACTGAAAACTATTTCTCGTACGGGAGAAAACGACACAGTTTTGAATGATGAACTATTAAATGGTGTAGAAGAGGGAAGAAGACACGAAGAAGAATTTTTGAAGCAAAAGGTATTGAGCAGTATTGGAATTATGCAAACGATACTTCTGTATAGAAAGAGGAGGAAAGACATCCACTAGATGAACATAAAACAAAGCATGAAGGATTAAAGTAGTCGGCGTTAATTACTCCCATCCCTCAGATGCGCTACGCAAGCGACTTCATCTGAGAATCACAAAGGCATTAAATGTGTGCGCTGGTTCAAGCGGCACCTCCCTTAGAAGCAGTCTATAGTATCCAATATACTTCTGCATTGCCCAGACGAGTGTCATTACTCATGACCTCATTGATGTTTTCATGAGCCTCGCTCAGATGCCTTACCACATCCCTGTTGTGATAGCATTCTACCATTGCACCACCAGGTGCAGGTTGGACAAATAAAGACCCGTACCAAACTGTGCATAAAACAGTATCAGGCAGCCATCCAACCTCCCAGAACATAGGCGCCACGCAACCGCCTCTATGGCTGCCGCTATACTGCTCGAGGAGTATAGCGGTTTCGGTCGCCGCTGTCGTCGACACCGGCGACCGACCGTCGCTGTCGTCGACAACAGCGACCGACCGTCGCCGCCGTCGACGACACACCGTCGTCGATCCCGATCGACAGAAGCGACGACGACCACGGCGACAAAGGTAGGTTTTGCAATTTTTGAATCGTTTTCAATGTAGCTGCACTGTTGTTTTGTATTTCTGAATCCATATTCGTCTCTTAACTATGTGATGTGTTGTTCCCTAGTGGTAATGGGTCCGATTTCTGCCCTCTTTTTTTGCTCTCTTTTCTCTGCATTTTTCCCATGTAGGGCCCACATTCGACAAAGAAGCAATGGGCTGGATCAGACCACATTTGAAAAATAGATGAATGAAGCAGATGTAATCTAATAAAGCCGTGGATTAGTGGGATTATGATTTTATGGATGGTTTTCCAAGCTCGCTTTCATTTCTGAACCAATACTTTTAAGTTCTCTTGAACTGATTCATTGTTTAACTGACCTTTCCTTTCCTAGCGACGAGCCTCGACAAGGGGTTTCCATGTTCATTTTGCTGTGTATCTAGAGTTAGGAGGCGGAACACATTGTTTTTCTCTTTTCGGTCCTGGTTGACACACCTTTTAACCCTAGATACACAGACACGGGGCTCATCATTAGAGCAGGGACGGTCTATAAAACAAAAGTACAATTAATTCAGAGGCAAAAAAAGAAAACCCAGGAAATGTCGAACCAAAACTCAGTGCGAGCTCTGAGAATAACTAACAATACCACATTTTCATTAACTAACATTTTTACTAACTAACATCTTTCCAGGGGAACATCTGCTCCATTCATTCAATTTCAAAATGTACTTCACTTAAACTTGCTCTTCCATTGCCGATTTTTGGTTCCACCTGAAAGTTGAAATGAAGAGATCACGGAAAAAAACAAGAAAAACAAAAAAAAAACCTCAAATCACGACTCATTATCACTACTAAACAATATACCACGCTATTCGTTGTCGATTGTGGGCCCTACACGGAATACAAAACATGAGAACAACGAATATGCCAAAAAAGAAAGCAAAAAAAAATGAGGGCAAGAATCGGACCCAGTACCGCTACAAATCAATACATCACATAGTTAAGAAGTAAATATAGACTCACAAATACAAAACATCGGTGCAAGTGCATTAAAAACAGTTTAAAAGTGCAAAACCTACCTTTGTCGCCGCGACGCTCCGACCGGAACCCCTATACTCCCCGCGCAGTATAGCGGCAGCCTATAAGCCACCACAATGGGTATTTTTATGACTCGACAACCTACGGGGGCATCCGATGTTTCAAGTCAGTATTTTAACCTCCCGGACTCTCCTGGGGTGCGTCTGTTGCCACTGCACGACAGGCGCTCGAAAATAAATAAGTAAGATAATTAAAAACCTCAATAAATGAACTTCACATATACCGAAAGAAGTAGGACCATTTTTCTCTGAGTAGAAAAAAAAAGAATATTTTTCAGCCATCCTTATCGAATGTTGTCCGATGTTTTTCCATAGCAGTGCAACCATTGCAAGGCGTGATGCAACCCGGGCGGTCACCTTTGTTCGATCACTTTTATTAGTAGCAGGATGGATCATTTAATTCTTTCAAAACGGGCCCCTATTTGAAAATAATAAGGGTGGGTTGGAAGGGGGTGGGGACTGAGAAGGATTAAATGTTTTGAGGTAGAGTCACCAAAAGCGTGCCTAGATATGTAAGTTACGGTTGTTCTCTGACCAAGCTGCCAATCTAGTGAATGTATCAGTAGAGCACTAGATCAGCAGAGGAAACTGTCAATTGTGCTGGAGGAAGATTAGATCGCAAAAAGTGCATGAACGATGAGAAAAACACAATTGGGACAAAAACTGGTGTTGAACTATAAGGTGCATGTCTCTAAATCTTCTTCACGCTCGCTCTTAAATAAAAAACAGCCGAATAATGTTGAAGTTATAGCAAAAATGGATGGAAATGAAGTACATTCCATCAATAAGTTAGTTTCGCTAAAATTAAGTGAATGCATTAGTGTTTGACCACCTCTCACTCGAGGTTGGCGTATTATGCACCTTTCACTTACTACAAATTTATACCTTCAGAACTGTAGTGCCGGAATTAAAGCAATACCGACGTAAATACGGGCGATTCTTAAGAAGCAGTAGATCAAAATTATACAAATAAGCGGAAGATTCCACTTTATAAGCTCTTTGTCCTTCTCACTACCACAAAAATCGGTAAAGCTAATCGATTATGCCTGAATAGGAGATCTTTTAGAGTATACATTGGACCGAATAAAAATCGAATAATTTTGTTACTTTAATTACTGATTCAGGAAACAATTTAAACATCCAGGAGTTTGAGATCAAGAAAGCTCTGAAGCATTTTTTCTGCTCCGTACAGTACTGGATTGACCTCCTACGTTGGAACATTCGAATTTTCAATTTATTCGAATATTCGATACTCGAAAGCAAAAATATTCGACTTCGAATAAATGGAAAAATCGAATGTTCCACCATTAGAGACCACTTCAGTGCAGTATGAGAGAGAAGAAGAGCTTTAAGGCTTTCTCATTCTCGAATATCTGGACATTTAAATTGCTTCTTGAACTGGCAATTGAAGTAACAAAATTATTCGATTTTTATTCGGTCCAATGTATAGAAGTCAGGGAGGCCTAGGATAGGATTTTACTAAACTCGTACCACCCAGCACTGAATCCTTGCCGTTGTCCTAGCAATCATCAACTTCGATTTTGGTGATCAAGAGCTCGTTGTCATTCATTGGTGGGACCGAACCCAATCTACCAGCTAATCTAGCACCAGTAACAAAGATATTTTTAAAAATATTGATTTACAACTGAGATACCCTACTAATCAAGGCAACGGCTCTAGGGAAAAGTCTTAAATTTCAAAACTGCGAACGCTAAACTACTGGCACAAGCACGACCGATCGATCGCAAGAACACTTCGGGCAGCCGCAAAAACAACGTTTGCACCCGAGCGTGCACTGTTGATCATTTCTCATTACTAGCTTGCACTTATCACTTCGATAAGCGATATCGGCTTTATCTGATCCTTACCCAATCCAACTAATGTTCAAACTACCAGCATTCGTTTGTGCTGGTCGTGTGCTTCACTCTCAAATAATAGATAGTCGTATTCCACTAGCTGTCGTCATCCGCTCACCCCGTCAAATGTCAACGATCACGAAGAAATTCATCAATGATCCAAAGAACGCTGTGGACGATGCCCTCGACGGCTTGGTGAACGCAACAGAAAGCATCACATTCGACAAGGTTGGAAAAGCATTATTTTTACAAATGCATTAACTAACACTATGACAGTATCCATGAAAGTTCGCTATATAAAAGGATAAATCTCTTACATTCATGTAGAGAAAATTGCATGAAAGGAAAAACCCGCATCTGTTGTAACTGACGCTTCATTAGACTGGACTGGATGTGAACATTCTGCTTGCCCAATAAGCATATGCTTGACGCCTGGCCTGCGTGCGTCTTAGCGCACCCTTGCGTCAGGATGTCCCGCTGTGCGGAACTTCCATATCCCTCGTACAGGACAATTTATATTGAATGAATGCTTTTGACGCGCGTGCGTTTATGAAGGATAGGACCATCACTGACGGCCACTCGCATCACTGACGCAGCTATACGCACGCGTTTACGGCCTCGCAACGGCTGCGCTTTCATTTCATTGAAGACGTGCATGACGCTTTGACCGGTCTTCATCGGAAGTCCTTCGCAAATTGATGGGTGCGTCCGATGAGCGACTAACGCATGCACCTAGTATAAATTGCCCTTACTGGTAGTCAAGGAAAACCAAATAGAAATCAGAAGTTGAAGATTGAAGCCTGTACTAACGTTCCCCGTAAGAAAAAGCTCTCAAACAACGATGAGAGGCAAATTGAAGAATATTTATTTTCAGAATTGTCGCCGAGTGGTTCTACGAGCTGACTATGCAGATTATTGCGCCAAGGGGAAGGTTGCGTTGATAGCAGGAGGCGGCTCAGGACACGAACCTTATGCTGCAGGTGAGTTCCTGCATTTTCCATCTCAAAGCTAAATTCAGCAGCTTTGTGGTATTGTAGTGGTGTACACGCGTGAGCAGCAGCTCTCCAATGCTAGCCTAGCACTTGTAAAGTAGCTCAGGAATTATGATCCGAGGACGCAAAACTAGCTATTTTCACAACCTAAAGTATATTAGTTCGAGTTTATACTGTCCCTTACTGGACTGGCTGTCCAATATGACTCTTTCTTAACCTAACTGCGAAAAACCGATAGCGGTTTGTAACTAAATACCCTCGTTGGAAGTCTTAGCATTTGTTAGGAGCAGTACCGCATAAATAAATTTAACAGAAAAATGACATAGCACCGGTAAATTCTGCCAGCAAAAGGGAAAGAGTCACGGCAATCTAGACTTCCAGGCTACACTGGCCCTGGAATGCTCACCGCAGCCGTTGCTGGCAACGTGTTTGCCTCACCGCCATCTCGTCATGTCAGCGCGGCTTTGAATTCCACGTCAAGTAGAGGTAAATTCGTCCAACAAAACATGATTGGGATCTCCTTATATAACCAGAAATTCTAGGCGGTTCGATACTCTTCATCATTAATTACACTGGAGACAGGTTACACTTCGGCTTAGCCGCAGAACGCTACAAAGCCAGTGGTCATGACGTGCGGGTGAGCGAAACCTTAGAATCCACCCATTCGTCCTAATGTTGTTGATTTCAGGTAGTCACAATAGCTGATGATGTTGCTATTGACAGCGCTATGTCTACAGCAGGGAGAAGAGGTCTCGCTTCAGCCGTTCTCGTTTTAAAGGTGATTTTATGCCATCTAAAAACCTCTAAAGCACTTATAAACGTCGTTCTTATCGCTCTTATTGGCAGGTTGCTGGTGCCATGGCAGAAAGCGGCAAATTCAGCGCAGAACAAATTGAGGCCTTTACAAACAAAATGAACAAGCATTCTGGTCAGTAACACGTCTATCAAGGCGGTTTGTTCTCCAGATTCATACTCAAGAAGCATGCAAAAACGAAAGAAATTAAAGCCCTCAGAATTCACACCTTTCACTTCAGGCACCATGGGAGTTTCTCTTTACCCATGCAGTGTGCCTGGTCAAGGAAAGATGTTCGATTTGCCTAACGATATGATGGAAGTTGGCCTTGGAATACATGGCGAACCGGGATGTCGTCGTGAAGCTATACAGAACGCTCACAAAATTGTCGATAACATCATGACAAGACTTCAGAAAATTGTACAGTTCACGAAAGGTACATCTTCTGGCTATCTACGGAAAAAAAGCAGGATAAAATATTTTCGACCCAACAAATTGGATGAAAACTCCTTTCAGACGAACCTATAGTACTACTCATTAACAACCTGGGTGGAGTATCACAAATAGAAATGGGCATTGTCAAAAGCGAAGCAGTCAAGTGGTGCCGTAAGTTCTATGAAAAGTTCCACAAATGATTATCATTGTTATTTCATCTAGATCTTAGTGCAAACGTTAACTATGGGTTTCAGATCAACACAACATCAAGATTGCCCGAATTCTGTGTGGCTCGTATATGACTTCATTAGATGGACATGGAATAAGTCTCACAGTTTTAAGATTATTTGACTGGGAAATCCTTGAATTTCTAGGTAACCTGTTGCTTATCTCGATATGTCCTAAATGACTGTGATAACTGTGAAAATATAATGCCTTTTCAGATGCTCCCACGTCAGCACCAGGCTGGCAAAGAGCAGATAAATTCGGTAAAGCAGAATCAGCCCCATCAGCTGACAAGGGTCAATCCATTGCCATACAAACGTCTTCAAAAGGAGTAGCGTTTACAAAAGGTGACCAAGACTGCTCCCTGACTATACTATCATATGGCAAAAGATGTTTTTTCAATGAAATTCCAGAGCAAGCCGATCTCGCCAAAAAGTGCGTGACTGCTGTCTGCAACAAGATGAATTCCATGGAATCTGAACTAAACGCCCTCGATGGCGCTGCAGGCGATGGAGATTGTGGTTCAACATTTGCGCACGCTTCGAAAGGTAATAGATAGTCTGAACCTATTTAGCATACCTGTTTATAAAATGCGGAAGTGTATCACAGAAGAAAGCAGCGACTTATAGGGTGGTGAAGGACATATAATTAAATACTTTTTGCAGCAATTGCTGAACGAATGAAGACGTACGAGCTAAGCAGTGCTCAACAACTTCTATTCAGCATTTCCGAAGTGTTCGAGCAAGAAGTGGGAGGCACAGGTGGAGCGGTGAGTCTGTTGCTCATTAGAAACTATTAAGAACGAAAATTTTCTGCAATTGATACAATTCATAATGTTTTTTTCTATTTTATAGTCTGTTCTAATGTCAGCCTAGTCCTGAAAGAGTCAAAGAGTGTACTTCCCAGCATAATAATTGTTGCAAAAAATTTCACCTCCCATTGATACTAGAAAATAGTTTTGTGGCCATTGTAGCAAAACTGCAATTAAAAAAATTGAGGGGTAAGACTTGCAAAAATTGACGGAAACGGAGTGTAATTGAACTTCCAAAGGCTCTTACATTTGAATACACCTCCTTACAAGAACCATTACAGCTCTACGCTCTAATGCTAAGTGCTGCGTCTGAGGCTTTCGAGAAGTCTATTACATCGAAAGACTTCGCATCGGCGTTGCAAAAAGCATCCGAAGCAGTACAGGTGTACGGTGGAGCCAAACCAGGAGATCGAACATTGGTAAGCTAACCTATATACGGTAACTCCCTCGCATAGATGTTATTGCTTCTACAGCAATCCTCCAGAAGATAATCAGTTCAGGTTGATGCACTCCACGGGGCAGTGGAAAAGATCAAGAGCGGAGAAAGTCAGTGGGATACTATCTTAGAGGTTTGTTTTTCCTTCATAGTACAAAAATGGTTCCAATAGGAATACTAATGGCACTTTTACAAGCAATCTGTGATGGTCGAATCCACTTGATCACTGTTTGTCCATAAAATGAAAATGAATTAGTGGAAACAATAGCTGCATTCGTCGAGTAATAAAAGCTTCATGAAAAAAAGCAACGAAAAGTTCCTTTCAAGAGAAAGCCGACCCCTCCTATTGTCCATGCGAACTCCTCTGAAAATTTCACGCGAGCGTAGCCCCTGCTACCTTTGAGATAGCATGTGAAACCTTAGTGACGATCATCCAGCGATACGGAATAATGGCACGCATCAAGGAAGCGATGGTTAGGGAGCGATAACATCAGACATATGTTTCAAAAAGACGTGATTTGGTCAGAAAAAGAATTAAAGTACCCACTCAGCCAAAAAAAAAAAAACAATGATTACGTAACACTATTATTACACAGAAAACAAGGTACATGTGAAACAAATAGAAGTGATGCAGCGAAAAAAAACTTGGTTTCAGGCAGCAACAAAAGCGGCTCAATCAACAGCACAAATGAAAGCTAGAGCAGGGCGAGCAAGTTATACAGCGAAAGAGGTGAGCATTTTATACCTTGTGGGGTTTACTCTAGTGTTATTTACGGTTGGTGATGAAATAATAAAACCATATGAAAGCAGTACGCTTCAACTGCGGGAGGACATGTAAGCGGTCACAACAAGATGTTAACGATGCAGACTTAAAGAAATGATGGAGAATGGTGGGAGATTGAGACAAGGAGGTTTAAGAGACTAACAAGCAGGTCAGAGTAAAACTTCCAACCGGACTACTCATATTCACGTAAGAAGTATAGACGTAATAACCGGATCAGAAGGGTTGAGAATAACAGCGGATGAACCTTGTGGCTGATTACGTCAAGAAGGACGTCAAGGCAAGGAAGGGAACTGGAGTCGCGACAAAATAGCACAACAAAAAAAGAAGAGAAATGTGAGAAAGGAGTCACAACAGACAGGACCTGTCAAGAAGCAAAATGGAGTTATACGGGAATAGATTGCTGTCTCGACAGCGCTATAGATCAATAATGGACTCCATTCTTCGATCTGCTCTCAGAAAAAATAATGTATGAGTAGCGAATCAGTGGTGAACCGCTCAGCAGTCATGCATATACCCATCGTACGCGAAAAAAAAAAACAAAGAATAACATGGATCTCAGCGGATCTGTGAACTTTTGGAATGATGGGAAGAGGTCAGGATCACGAAGACTACATATCCTAGCCTTTGTCGGAAGGATGACATAAGATGATTCAAAGGTGTGGATTTAAAAAAAAAGTGGGTGCATCCGCGAGCATCTAAGCGACTCATCTCATCATACCAGGTTAACTCCAAAACCACACCAATCCAGAATAAAGCTAGTTTATACCTAAGATAAGTGTGGCCGTACCATGGTTTCTGTACCCTCCTTTTTTAAAGAAGCCTGAAACCATGATAAAAACCACCTCAGTACAACTCTTTTTCCACATAATAACACATGGACTTTGGCTAGGTAGGACAAAATGATGAATATAAGTGAGAGCAGGTGGTTCTATTCATAGATGGATAAGCCACTACAATCGGCATTAATCTCCTAGTATTTTTCTATGAAAAAAAAACGGTTGATATATTCCAATCTTAGTAATTGGAACTTCTTGGAGAGATAGAGCTTAGCAACGAGCGATTTCAATCAAATGAATGAGATAAATAACTCAAAAAAAAGACCCTTCAAAAGCAAAGAAAACCCTTCAGACCCTGCAAATTTTTCCAGCTTCTCCCACATTTCATAGATTTTCCAATTAACTAAGTTGTATCTATACGAATCAGATATTGTTTAGGTACAAACAAAACCCGATGCCGGAGCAGTTGCAATTGCTGCCTTCATGCAAGCACTGTGGGACACAATCAAGAGCAATGCACACTGAAGAGCCAACGATATACGAATTCTCGATGAAACGAGTTACTACAGAGAAATCCAGCGAAAAATCAGCAGTAGAACTCTTTAGTAGATTCATAAGTAAATATTTTTTAAACACGACGTCTACAGTGCAAGAATTACATACGCATGGAATTGAGGTTTTCCTGCTTAAAATGGATTTCAAAATCATTTCGTCAATGAATGGCTCTCAAAAAATTAGACAATTATAAGAACGAAACATAAATTAACGTTGACAAACAGAAACACTTGAGAATATTTGCACATATTATCACACAACACAGCAAACAATGCGAGAAATGGCAAGAGTTAAAAGATTATGTACCTAGACTCCTCAAAACTACAGATTAAACACTTCTCAAACCCATTAAAATATCATGGAAGTCAACCTTACTGCTCATTAAACGTAGGTTAAAAAATATGACTAAAAGAGATAGGGTATACTTTCCATACTATTGTTCAGTTATTATTGTTTATTTTCTGACAAAATCTATAGATCATTCAACGTTACAGTATGAAGTCCCGCTGTTGACAACACGTACAGAGTAGTTTCGTCTAAGACCTGGAAAAAGAACGCGCATAGTCCAAATTAAAAGGTATAATAATGTGTAATATTCAAAACCAATCGATATAGAAAAATTGGTTCTTGATGAAAAAAATTACCTTACCTTCATCGTCACCACTGGTGCATGAATTTGAGTGATCGACGCGATTTCATGACTGAGTAGATCACAGTTCGACGAGTAGAATAGGACCTTCTAGAAACAACAGGTAAATGCAATGATGAAATTCGCGTCAAGAAACAAAGTGTTCGGAGTAATTCCAAGCCACCAACCCCTGAATATGTCCCAACAGCTATAAGGTCTCTGATAGCACAAGCAGACGTGATTGTATCGAACTGTTCAGACTGCTTTAAAACGAATTCGTGATTCCAGATCAGAAAATCGTCCTAAAACTGCTGCCTATATGGTAATAAAATGATAGCCATCGAGGCAATCACTAGTGATTCCTCTCGAAAAAAAAACGGAACTAACTTCAAAATTGCATTTCCAAACAGCCACTGGACCAAGAGTTGAGGAAACAACCAGATATCGCTCTTCGTGAAAGTTAAGTGGACCAGAACCTTCTTCATCACACAAAGTCGGAGTATTTTGTACACGAGACGAAATAAACTGTACAACAGAAATTGGTCCAGAGAACTTAATCAATTTCCTATAATGCGATCACATGATAAAACGAGAAAATAGGTGGATAATGTGGACATGAGTAATAATTCAGTTACAAGTAGGTAAGAGATAAGAAACCAACTAGGTGTTAGAAGAAAATAAATGCAAGAAAAAAACCACGGAATCACACACCTGTAAACCATGTGCGTATCCACCGAAAACACGGAAAGAAAGACATGACCAGTGTCGAACCCTAGAGCACTCCATCGCAATTTTTCCGAATGTACAAGGGAAGATCGTGTCACGGCTCCAGGAAATACATCCAATGTTAATTCAGGGAAAACTGACAGTGCATGATCGATCTTATTCACCTGCCGAGAACATTCCTAAACTCAGAGAATCACAATAAACATTAAAATTCCTATTTTACTAACTGGTCACCCCTACTAATCAAAAACACGCTGCTTTTCTTTCAGAGATGAATGGAGAGGGGAAAAAACTAAAAGTTTACAGAAAAAAAAGAAGCGTGAAGATGCGGGGTGAAAAAAAAAACATACACATCACAGCCTCACCCGCATTTTATAGATAGGTAGTTCTTCTCCAAATTCGTAAACAATCCAGTATCTTTGAAGCTTTGAGTCCTCCATCCTAGTTATTATCGAACAATGAGCAACAGGTGTCGTAGCTTCCACCTAAACACTATTCTCATCTGTTAAAAAATCAGATACGAAATGTATGAGAAACACCGCAAATTATGTTAAAAAGCACCCAGAGATTGAAAAAAAAACTATTTCCCATTGTTTTTACTTCCTCAAATATATCGAGACTACAGATATTCTTAGGTTTGGTCGGTAAAAGTAGAAGAAACGCCTAATTATTCCCAATTCCTTATTTACATATGACCATCTTTTGCACAATCATAGTCTGAGCATTTACTAGACTAAAGGAGCTTCCATACTTTCGCCGAACCGCTGCCGCCGCGGCAAAAGTTGTCGCCCGGCGACAGAATACCCCCCCCCCCCCGCTACTCCCTCGCCGCGCGAGCTGGGCGACATTGTTGGGAACAAAAAATGAGGGAACAAACGACACCGCAAAAAAGTATGGAAGCTGTTGTCGCCTATGCTTAACCATGGGCGACTGCCGCCGCGGCAAAAGTCTGCAAGCCCCTTAAGACACATAAACTACCAATATCCACTCTAAGGTCCAACTGAGAACAAAACATTCCACACTAAGTGAATTACTCTCCCTACCAACCTTCACATGTGCAGAACCGAGGGGTAAAAATACAAAACTAAATAAACACAACAAGAAAGTGCTGAATGATCGGAAAAAAACTAACCTTGCTCGTCAATTCAACATGTAGTGTCGATGATATCCTGAATACTGCTCCAAAATGTCGGCAAGGACAGAAGTGCTCGTTTAGCTCAACCCAACTGAAAATTAAGAAGATATGTGTGGTTTGAAAATACGTGAAGAAAAGAAAGGCTAACTAACAATGTCGCTAGAACCGCTAGAGATCCATCGTCATCCAATGGCGAGACATCGCTACACGACAACTCTATGGAATGCCCACTTTTCAAGCACTGAAGATATCCTCTTAGAATGAGAGGATATTAAAGGCAGCACTCACGGAAATTTTTGGGTTCAAGATTTCTCGGTACATCGGGGTTTTTGGGGACGATGTACTCATTGACAACAATGAAGTAGCGTGAAACACGCGAAAAACACAGAAAATGATGGCGGTACTTCATGTGTGTCCACAGCGCGGACGAGTGTTCCGTGATGGGTCCCGCCACGAAACCCTGCAAATGGTGCGAATTTCATAAAAAAAAGCGCCCGCTGAACCGCATGCGAACACCCTGTCAACGGCGTTAGTTGGCGCAACGAAG